>JAOEHY010027602.1:39734-50768 GCA_025447955.1 Psilopsiagon aurifrons
CTCCTTCTTGGTAGCTGGTGTGGAGCTGTGTTTTTTTCTTTTGACTTTCGGCTTGTGAACAGTGTTGATAACACCAACACTGCTACTGCCGAACCCAGGACAACCAGAAGAAGGTAGGTAACTAAAATAGGGAAAGGGAGGGACACACAAGGGGGATGGAGGGACAGAAGATAAATCATATTTAGTAAGCTTATGCAGACGAAGCAATCTACCAGCAAAAATCAGAATCTGAACTGGATGTTAAGAAGTATTCTCTTAGAATCGACAATACTGTCATTTGAAGGAACAGCAGCAGGAGCTGCTGTTACATATTCCCTTTAAACAAATGTTTCTACAGTGAACACAAGCACAAGCGCACAATATTCTTCTTACGTTTCGGAGCTGGCACAGAGACAAAGTCACAGTTGTGTCATCTAAAAGGGAACTTCTATCTCGTCCTTGCCCAAAGCTCTCACCATCTTCTAATAAAAAGCTTCAAAAGGGAAGAAAAAAAATTAGGTCATTTTAAAACATAAGACTTGAGTTAGAAAAAATAAAACATTTTTACATCTATCAATTTCCTCTTTAACACAAAATACTTGTGCTTAGAAGTATATTGTATTGACTCTGCATGGCATGAAGCCTGCTATCAAGGGAATGTACAATTGCCTTAAATTATTCAAACAGTTTTTGGAGTAAAAAAGGCACATTTCAGGTTTTCTATAACTTTGGGTTGCACAGAAAAGAACAATAACGAGATATGGGATTAATATTCCTTATTATTCCTTGGCCTGGCACAGACCAGGACTGCCATTTATCGTGAAAAGCAAAAATAAAACATTATTGTAATCTGAACGCCATTTCCCAGAATGACAAAAAACCCCAACCAAAGTCTGACACAGACCTTTCCTGCTGCAGTCCATTGAAGAATACAAATGCATAAAAGAGAGCACATACAAATTGTCTATTTTGTGATATTTTTAAAGCTGATCACATGAAATTGATTTCCAGAAATTAAGCTAGCATTCTCAGTATCACTTAGAAGATGGAGTTAGATTGTACTTTAGAAATGAACACCTCATCTTCAACATAGATAGTGTGGCAGAAGTATTTTCCTCTAATAATTCAAAAGGACATCCATTCACCTGTGAATAGGCAATCTCTTGAAATCCACACTAATTCTGCCACCAAATTTCATACAAAATCTAGTTCCCCCTTTTTTTTTTAAAAGTTACTGCATTTTGGCTGTACACTGACTTCATGTGTTTTTAAAACCCAGAACCAGCAAATTGATCTATATGGATGCATAATTATGCTTATTAAGATCAGCTTCTAAGATGAAAATATTAATATACTACATAAAATTGCAACATGTGCAGCAGTAAGATAAAGGCAGTAATGACTAAAATGCTGTCACAGAACTCTAAGTCATAAACCTAATTTTTTTTAAAAAGTAATTAGCCAATCTGATGAATAACTGGTTGACCATTCAGGTCTGCTGCCCTGCGAAAGAGATTCAGAATGTGAGAATTTGCTACAGAATGTATTGAATTAAATTACAATTACAAATACACTGTTGAAGCACAGTGAGACATTTTTACTAAATGGTACTGTAAAGTGTGCTAAATTTAGGGACTTACATTTCAGTGTTTTGCACTTCACCTGTATTTCTTCAAGATTTCAGAAAGCACTATGAAGTGCAGGTAGGCGACATATATAAGGCACTCAAATAATGCCATGAATTGGGTAAGAGGAGAAGTGACATGATTTCCTGCCATTCAAGAATGCTACTTTCAATATCTTTCATGAATACAGGTTTTGAAACTAAAAACCAAACCAAAATGTTTTCTGAGATCACTAGCCTTCTCCATCCATTCTTCTTTCCCTTAAAGTGCTTCTCCTTCCTTACTTGGGAAGCGTGCAGACAGGTGGCTTTGATCGAATGATTTCCTTGTTGACAAGCTCTTTCTCCAAGTCTCCTCCAGCCAGACACCACAGGTAATAAACCTCTTCAATTGATCTTTCTGCTAGGTAATCATTATCTTCATCTATTGCGAGAAATCACACAAAAATTAATTACAGCTTTTTAGGCAACCTGTATTTAATCCTACCACTCTAAACACATACTGAAAAAAAAACCAACCCAAATTACTATGCTTTAAAGGTGCTAGACCTTAATGTGAAGTTAGCAGAAAAGTGATCTTCCCTTTGCAAGTGCTCTTTAGGAAGATTTTTGGAAAGAGCAGACAGGTAAAAGTCAGAAAAAAGGAAGTACTTGTGCAGTTAGCCTCAGTGCCAGACAATAGTACCAAGTGGATAAATATACTGAAATGTAGACTTTTGCTTCCTGTGTGTTTTCTAAAAAAACAGCCACCACCACAAACAAACAAAAAAGCCTAAACCCAAACACTATCTTAGTCTCCCAAAACTGTATAATGGCAATTTCTAAACAAGTAGAAAAGTCTGAGGAATTCAGAAAAAGTTAATGAGGACTTCAGAGTGGTAACACTTTCAGCATATGCAGTTTTAACTTAGAAATGTTGTCTTTTATTCTAGAATGTGACCTTTTTCACAAGGATTTCCAATGCTTCAAAAAATCATGCTGTGATCCAGCAGAATCCTCTTATCAATTCACAACACAATTTAGTGGGGGAAAAAAAAAAACAAAACACCAAAAAACCAAACCAAAACCTAACAAAACAAACCCTTGCACATGCACATGTCCAAATTCCAAAGGCAAAAATATTGATATTCCAAGCTGGACTTGAATATTAATGATAATAATTTATTCCCCAAGATCATTGCGCAAGATCAAGATGCCCTGCTTTGACTTGGACGTATCTCTCAAAACATGCTTGCCTGAATTGCTGCCCATCGAACAACTTACTACAGTAATGTAGTATTGTAATATTTAATCACTTTCCCTCCAATAAAATATTAAAAGAAAACACAAATACATTTTATTTCACCTGCAATGACATTTATCACAATACCTGCTTTTACCTTTACATAATTGACTTATGTCTTCAGGAAGTGTTAAATTAGCACATCTTGGAGAAGATGAGAACAGACCAGCTGGTTTGTGGAAGAGAGGATATAGTGAGGATATTTCACTGAACAAGCTGTCATGCAGCAATTCCTCTGGAGTTGGCCTTGAATTAAGGAAAGAGAATGAAACACTAAAATGCTTCCAGAAATGTTACATTTCAGTGTGAAATGTCCCTAGGAACAAATATTGGCAAGTTATTTTAAATTATAATGGATTTCAGAATTTTTAATAGCAAAAACTTCTACCAATTTTGTTCAGTTCCTGATGCATAACACACTACGTAGTCTGTTTACAGCCCAAGTTCAGATCTCACCTTCATTTAATGCACACCGCAACCATTTTACTTCTTTCCCTTTAATTTCTTTAAGTAGAAATGAAAAAATGCAAATGCGAAGCTTTGGCTTTAGAACAAAAGCATACTTCAGTTTTCAGAAGAAAGTTTTGATTGACATAATGAAAAAGTACTTTTAAAGAGATGTGAAGAAAATAATTCTAACCAATTCTAGCTATTTCAGAGCTACAGTATCCACCACCAACTTCCAGACATGGAAGTAAAACCTGTGAACTTAGAACTACAAATACCTGCATAGTTTTCCCCCAACTACTCAGATTTTATAGCGAAGTTTTGCACAGTCGATTCCTGCACACACAACCCCTGCAACTGAAAAGCAGCAAAGCTAAGATTTTATCAGTACCATAAATCATCAGTATTCCAAAAAAGGTTCAGCAACAGGTCTTCTAATTTCTAATTTCATAGTATTTCAGCAAAGTTTACTAAGCACTTGGACTGAATACTTGCCTCTTAGAAGGTTGGAATGTAAGACATTTCTTCAGTAAAGCTATGATATTTTCAGAAAGGTCCTGGAACATAAGAAAAATATGGAGGTCTACTATGGTCTTAATTCAGCAGGCCACTTAGCTCAGAATTAACTTTTAACATACACTGCCCACCGTTGCAGCCAATAAAATTTCACACCTACACATATGAGGTTAGCTGTGTTGGACCAAAATGCTGGGGAAGTAATCCTCACCTGCATTTGCTTGGAGAAGAGGGTGGTGGGTGGAAAGAGAATATGGAAAATTTGCAATGCTTGCAGCACAGCTTTTTATTTTTAATTTAGATATTCTGTACCCAGCTTGAAAAAAACGCAGTACCTGGGAACTATTTTCTGCTAATAGAATCCTTTCACAGAATGTCTCAAAACACAGACACTACAATTCAGTGATTAACTAGGGGGGTGGGAAGGAGTTGAACCGTGTAAACCTATGCTATCAGGATGTGTAAAGTGAAGAAGATAGAAGACTAAATACCTAGAAAAAAAAAACACCTGACCCCAACAATTCAAATAAAATTCACAACTTAGTAAACTATCCAGAGAGCATTAATACTTACTGAAATTGACAGTAATTTGGGAAACAGTAAATATTACCAGTATAGCTATTTGAAAGGATCTTAAATAAGCAGGTTATTTTTTCTCATACTGCAGTACATTAAGTGCTCAAATAAGTTAAAGGAAATTAAAAAAAAAAAGTTTGTATGTGTGAAATAACATACAATAATAACACGTATTGGATAAGACAGCACAGAAGAGCAAACTAGTTCCACAAACCTTAACAATATCAAGGCAACCATGTTCTTCTGCCAATACAGTTACAATGTCATCTACACAGCCTTTGAAAGACAAACAGGGCAATAAAAAGTTAAAGACTATAAAAACCATTCATCCTAATTACATAGGATATCAGATAAAATCCCACCCCAATAAAAAGCACTTAACTTTGGCTTTTTATTGACATTGTCACATCACCTGAAAATGAATTCCCAAAGTTAGAAATTAAAATTATTATTATCACCTACGCAGACAGAAAATTGAAGCCTAAGAAAGTTAAGTAGCACATATAATTTAACAGTGAAAATCTTTTTGAAGGCTTTGTAAATCCGGATTGTGAGTCTCTACCAAATACACTAAAATAGTCTTTCCACTCTAAAAAAAAAAACCAACCAAAAAATGAGCACAAACCTGAAAGAACTTAAAAATACCTGCATATAGAAGCTTGAAGTAATTTCATTTTATTGCTACTTGCAGACAACACTAGCAGGATTTTACAACTTGGTTTCAACACTTTATTGAGAAAATAATTCACAAGACAGGACATGAAAGTTTTCCAGTGGGTAAAGGTTACCAGTAACTTGCATCCAGCTTGAAGGGGACTGAAATGCTTCAGGAAGCTCTATTAACAAATCACTTACCAGAACAGTCAGAATTTCAGCATCTGAGTACTAACTGCTGAGTGTTTCTAGTGACAGTAACCAACTTTAACTGCATTATTATTTGCCCTGGATAATAACAACTTTGAGATAAATCTTAAAATTGCAAATTCATGCCCTTCCCCCCCTCACAGTTTATATATAAACCCAACAACAAATCAAATTTTAAAAGCCACAAACCAGTACCAGTTTTATTTCCATTAAGGATTATTTCCATTAAGAAAAAAAGTCCATGTCTACAGTAACATTTTATAGTTTGTAGGTGTCACCAGAAACAAAGGCATGGATCCAGTAGTATGCTTCTGAGCTTTCTTTCTATTTTCTGTCTTCCTATTTCAGTCCTGCTTTTCCCTGCTTGGGATTTGGTTCACAAGTACTGCTAGCTCAGAGGAAGCCTTTTTTAGTGTCATGTAATTCCTAACTCGTTTCATAAACCTCCTGAAACAACAAATAACCATCAAAATGATAACCTTTCTGGAGCATGGGTTTTTTTTTGTTGTTGTTGTTTTTTACAGTCTGCTTTTACTCTAACATACTCATAGCTCTTCTGATAAGTTATTTTTCCTGTCATCCACCTGTGTACCTTCCCTAGACAAGCAACCATGCTTCAAATGCCTATTTAATTTTGGAAATGAAAGTGGACAAAAGGTAAACTGCCTTAGGTCTGAGCATCACCAGCTGAATAGTCTGTAAAGCTGTAATTATAGAACTGCTTGGAAACTTGAAAAATTGATTTTGTGCTACTTACCTAACATAATTATAAATTTCAATCTTTCTTCTATCTCCAAACTCTGGAATAATTTTCTCCCCTAAATGAATAACAAAATCAAATCAACAGTTGAATGCTACTGCACAAAAAAAATTAGATAGCATACACACCCATCTATATGAAAAGGCAGTAAAATAAGTCTCTACACCTGAATTTTTAGATTTAGGAAAATGATCTGTTAGAACAGAAAACATTACTTAACACAACTATAGCAGAAACAGTTTCATGTCATCATAATGAAAAAAAATATATCATTTATAACATCTCTTAATTGGAAAAAATGCAACCCCCCCCCAAAAAAAAAAAACAAAACCAAACCCAACATAACAAAACAAAGCCCCAAGCTACCTTAGCAAGCCTCCAGGTCTATTATTAATTCAGTATCGGGCTCTCAAAAACCGTATTTTTTTTTCCAATGTCAGCATGAACAAATGTAATTACTCAATAAACATGGTAATCATCATAGCTTGCATTACTGCTCAGTGCTTTTGAAAAGTCATCTGAAAAATCCCTTTAAAGGTGTTTCAAAAAATACCATTTATTGCTTTCAGAAAATGTATTATTCAAAACAATAAATAATGATCTATGAACACTATATGAGTTTATAGAAAAGTAGAATATGCCAAAGAAGAGTTTCCAGTGTTTTGATCTAATCAGTATATAAAACACATTCTTGACCATGCGATAGACAATTTAGTTGTCTTATACGAGATTAAATATCAAGGTATTCGTTAAATCATATATATCCCTATAGAATGTTGCTGTCTTTGAATGAAAGAGGTCCGGCTTAACATATACAAATAGTAAAGACTATGCTGTCATAATTTATTTCAACTAATAGAGTCACATAAGCATTTTCCAAACAAACACTGAATTCTGTATACAAGTTCCTTAAACTCTGGTGATAAGACAGATTTTCCCTTTTCTTTCTTTCCATGAACTTCTAGTAGTTTCTCATCCTTTCCAAGAAGGATGAGGGCATGAGAGCTATGATTATTTCATGCTTAAAAGCACAATTACAAGAAAAAAATTATCCAGAGACACTTCTTGGTTCAGAAGGTATTACTCTCTAGGAATTCACTCATGCATTCAAAGCTGCCCTTCATGGTTCACGCACGTACTCAGACCAAGCCAATATGCATCCGATTACTTGAACCACCACCAAATCAATACAGGTAGGAATGCTAATGTATTCTGATATTTGGATTTGGGTGATGGTCAAAGTGTTACTAACCTCATATTCAAGAGCAATCAAGTTAATGTAACTATTCCCCAAGAGTCACAATCAAGAGAATTATCCTCTAACTTACCACGCAAAGCTCAAATAATATTATACCAAGAGACCACAGATCTGATTTAGGGCCAGAAGGCAGAGGCTTCTCACACGGAGTATGATCATTTGGTTTGACTATTCCCTGTGCAATTACTTCAGGTGCCAGATATGATGGGTGCCTAGAAAGATGCAGCAACATTAAGTAATATCCTGTCTGTCCATAAAAACTGTATTTCTGTTGCAGTAATCGAAATAATTTTGCATTCTGACAAATTAGAATTCATTGCAATGCAGACTGTTCTACTCTATTCAGTCAAAATCTACACACTGCAGCAAAGTTTCACTCCAATTACAAAATACATAGCCCCTGCTATAGAAAAGGTCAGATCTTAAGCTCTGCCTTTTTTTGAGAGGAACTAACAGCAGCTTTCAAAACTGTATGCCTACATATCTCAAAAGAAATATATATCGAGTTAAAGCACTAGGACATTAAATAAATGTATCCTAGACCCATATTTGGGCGTGGTGGCAATATTCCCCCTCTTATTGACAGTGTTCCCATCAAATAACTTTTGAATTTGTAAAAAAAGTCAGAAAATGTGTTGAGGACATATTCTACCTTCTGCTAGATCATTTTAAAATAACATTATTACTTTTGGTGTCAACAATTCATTATAATACTTAAAAAATAATCTGAAATCACCCTTCAAAGGGAAACAGCATCACTTCTATCAGGCATCTTTAAGAATCAATTTAGTATTTCAATTTTAAACAGCATGCTACCTCAAAAAAAACCAAAACAAAAGTGGCAAGGAAATGCTGCAACAAAGTGTATCACTTTGGCTAGACAGTAAGATCGCTTGAAAATAAATCATAGACTGATAAAGAGAGGCCTACAGTGGTGTGCAATAGCAAAGCACTGGTTGGCTTTTTCCCGAATTTGAAATTAGATTGTCCCTCCAGAATTTGTGTCATAGGGAACTGCTAGCATTTGAAGGTAAATCCAGGCAATAAGAACTTACATCACAGTTACAATAACATGCTTGCATGGTACCTTTCTCTGTCTTTCATTAATTTCATCCAGTCAGATGATAACCATTTCAGTGACATTAGAAGCTTCTGTGCAAGGCATATACACACCATATAGGAATTAAAACAACAACCTAGAACCTGTGCATACAACACACTTTTGAAGATGATGCTTCAAAACACAAATGTATTTCCTGAAAAAATCAATCCCTGATAAATTTTGCTGTGTAGCTACATCCTTACCCTATAGGAAAGTCAACATCAACACCTTGAGCAGTCATATGGTAGAGCCCAAATTTAGCCAATTTCACATGTCCCTGAAAAAGGAAAAAAACCAAAAACCAAACCATTAAGAGCAGCAAAATCTGACATTGGAAGAACCTGGTTTTAAGCTAAAAAAAAAAAAACAAAACACAAAAAAACACAACAAAAACCCCCCACAACAAACCACTAAAAAAATAAACCAATAAAAAACAAACAAAGCAAAACAACAAAAAAACCCGCTAACAACACTGACATTTGAACATTTGACGTTGCTTCAGCTGTCAAAAGAAAGATAAGCCACCTGTCTCATTTGTTACGCAGAACTACACTGGAAGTTAGTAAGGTGAACTTTCTAAGTTATAGTATATCTTTAGTAAATTAAAAAGGCTTACATATGCTATTTAACATTTTTCCTGTTTGAAAACTATTCAAAATCCTGTTTGGATATTAGAACTCCCTAAGCATCACCACTATTCCCTTTTTCATTTACCCAGCCTTGTTTCTCCAGTTCTTCCAATCAACGCATTACTATCTTGCTGTCATTAACTGCATCAACATATATATAAAAGAAACAAGTTTTCCAGGTGGTTGCTTTTATTCTGTGGAGGCAGAGAGTTAACACTGAAACAGCAAAAAATAGGTGTAGAAGTTAAAGTGAGGGGGTTTTTTCTGCTAGGTTTTTGATTATACTCATCCAGCCTGTAGATGGTGCAATTACATCAGCAAGTAAGCACAGGGAGAAAGTTTTCAAGTTTATTGTTTCATGGACCATATTTTGCTCTTTTATCAATTTCAGGAATATCTTCAAATCCTAAAGTACTTTTGCTGCAAGAACAGTATTATGATTTTCATTTGTTTACAAGTAAATAAAAAATAGTGTTCCTTCCTTCCTTCTTCCTCTCTTTTCTTTCTGCCTTCCAAAGGAAGGATCTAGCTACTCTGGCTAAACTCAGTAAGAAAGGGAAGGAGAGAGAGGTTACACAGACAGGTTAAATTCTTTAGCTGTCAAGTTTGGACAAAGCAACCACTCTGAGTATAACAGTGGCTATTAGTTTCTCTCAGCTTTTACAAGCATAACTTTCATGCCACACTGCCAACTCAGCAGTCTGTGACAGAACTGACACTAGAATTTTAAGAATCCAACATTAATGAAGAAATATATTGGTATCTTAAAAGTCAAGTATCAGATCATCATGAAATGCAGAAAATATTAACAGCTAGTTAGCCAGAAAAAAATACTTCCCTATTCACACAACTAGGAAGGTCCTGTAACTAAGTAGGATGATGTCAAGTACACTTAGACTACCATCTTACGAAAAGGGTGAAAAAAGTCGTTTTGGGATACAAGAAAATTGGAAAGGAGAAAAATAAAATCAGAAATCCATTTGAAATTCAGGAAATGGGGGGAAACTAGGTTAAAACAAACAAAACAAAAAAACCCAAACCAAGAGCCCCCTCCCCAAAAACCCAAAGGCAAACCAATATATTTTCAGACATGCATTTTTTTCCCCCATCAGAAGGACTGTGACTGCCCAATCTCCATATATATATATATATATGGAGATATACAAATATATAAAGCATGATACTTCTTGCCAGCAAGAGAAAAAACAAACAAACAAACAAACCAAACCCATTTACTCATGTAACTGTACCTTTCGATCCAAAAGAATATTGCAAGGGGAGAGTGCTCGGTGGACCATTCCATTTTTGTTCATATATTGCAAACCTTGCAAAACTTCATATGCTATGCATAAGATTCTTGAAGAACTGCCAGAAAAAAAAAAAGACAAAATAATACACTTCCCTTTCTACTTTGTAAAAATTCCACAGCTATTCCAAACACAAACAAGACATTTACAATTCCAAAACAGTTTAAGGAATTAATATTGAATATGGTAGGATATGTTCAGTGCCATATACAACTCAAAATCCCTTAACTAGGTTTCCTCCCCTCAACTGGTCCTTCAAAACAGCACAGAATTGAGACAAAGCATAATATACTCTCTGTGATACAAACTGTGAGATATGCCTTTACTAATTGGTGTTGTGGTTTAAGCCCAGCTGTGAATCAACCACACATTTCATTAGCTCCCCCCCTCCTTCCTCCCCCAGCTCCTGGAGGGATGGAGAGGAGAATAGAAAGAATATAACTCCCATGGGCAAAGATAAGAACAGTCCAGTAACTGAGGTATAACACAAACAACTGCTGCTACCACCAATAATAAAAATGACAAGGTAAACAACCAAGGGAAGAGAATACAACCGCTCACCACCCGCTGACCAATACCAAGCCTGGCTGAGCAGTGATGTAGCCTTTCCGGCTCCCTGCCCTCAGTTTTTACATCCTGGGCATGACGTGCTGTGGTATGGAATACCTCTTTGGTCAGTTTGGGTCAGGT
>JAOEHY010027602.1:51258-137895 GCA_025447955.1 Psilopsiagon aurifrons
GCTTCCCCTCCTCCCTGGCAGAGCATGAGGCTCAGAAAGTCCTTGGTCAGACTAAACATTACTGAGCAGCAGCTAAAGACATTGGTGTTTTCAGCGCTGTTCCCAGGCCGAAAATCAAAAACACAGCCCTGCACCAGCTACTAAGAAGGAGAAAAAATGTCTGCTACTGCTGAACCCAGGACAATTGGGAAAAAAACCCCAACGAAGTTTATCATCCAAACAATTCTGACATAACCATGTATTTTGACAAAATTTATCATTTACTATAAGAACTGACAGCCCTACAGAACAGTTTCTGTGAACAAGAGCATAGGAATTTATACAGAGACCACCAGTACTAGGCTTCCAAAGTACACTCAAAATAAGAACAAAAGGTACAATCTAATGTCACCCAGAGATACTCCTTTTAACTTCTTACCCTCAGAGAGCACATTTCAGGTCTCTTTGGCAACTCTGAAGACACCGGTTTATAAAATGTCAAGAGAAAAAAGCACATTTACTTCTAAAGGCCTAACTTAATGTCTCCCTCCTCCTTTTCTTTACATTTTATTTCACTATTAAAGAATAACATACAATAATATTCTAGACAATGCTCAACACCATCTCTTACTTTTTAAAAAATCATGCAACAGCAAAATGAGGGGGAGCATTGTGGACTGGCAAAAGTGATAAGCCAACCAGCTCACTAAACACCAACATTAATTTCTTTATTACAGCTTTATTAGCTACTATTCATACCTGACACAATGCCAAAATTTTGCCACAAGAGTAAATAGATATATTTGGACAAAAGCCACAGTTCCAGTAAATTCTGGGACTAGGGCAACATATAAATACTGAAAATAGCTGTTTCAATAATAGTCTAAGGCCACCTTTAAGTTACCTTACATGGTGACATTTTCTAGACTCTAACCTTATCCCTAGGAGAGAGCTCTGTACTACTTCACACTAGTTGCAAATATACACTTTCAAGTTAAATTTTAAGCACACAGGGAATTTATGCTAACATAAATTCCATTTAAGTCACATAAGCCATAAGCCACACTGCTGCACCTAGACTATAGCATGGCTAATAACCTCAAAACCAAACCAAAACCAAAACCCCACAAATCTCACTCCTCCCTTACTGGCACTTTTTCTTCCCAATCCCTTCTACTCCCAAGTTGTATAATACAACACAGCATCAGAGATATAACTATGGTAAAATATCCACCTTGCTAGCAGGTAGTTTCTTTGTATTAAAAATTAAAGCGCAATTCCGTGACGAGTAAGTGGGCTCTGGTGGCACTAGGGGGCCTCAGTCAACCATTTATTCTCCAACTTCTCTAGCTATTCATAAAAACAGAACCTGGGCAAATGCCTGAAAATACTGCTTTTAGGTTCTTTGCTATTTAAGATAAATCCTCCATGGTGTTACAACAACCAACAACACATGAATGATATGTAGTTTTCACTGCACATAATTCTCAGTGTTCTTAAACTCTTGCCACCCTGCCAAAGCAGAAGTGTTCCAGAAAGTACCCCCAAGCTGAAGCATGTACACCACCTCCCCAGGAGAGAGGAAACCCTGTATAACAAGCTCTTCATAGTGCTACTGCACATTATCCAGTTGTTACTTTATTTATTAGGTAAATCACTCTGTTCGTGGTTATTACCCATGAGATTTGCATTTAATTGCAAAAGGCCTGACAACAACAGTCATTGCTGTTACCGAGTACAAGAGATGTCTCTGATTTAAACTTCCCAAGGACAAGTTCAACAGCATTCACTCGCCTCACTGGAGATGCCTACCACAGTTATCCCCTCACTTCAGTGGTTCAGCTCTCCCCTGGTTTCTACAACCAATGTTGGTGGCAAGGTCTAAGCAGATTCAGAAACTTTTCCTGATTATCTGGAAGTCTGTTTTCCAACAGGCTAGCTAGGGTCCAACATGACAGATCTAGAGAACTGACACTGGGGCTCTTGAACTACACAGATTTCAACACTCTCTTTTAACAGGAGGTGAGAGGAAAAATACCAAACAAAACCAAAACAAATAAACCTCAGCAAAAGCACTAGGAAAAATACAGGAGAAAAGGCAGCAAAATGGAGGTGTGGCAGGTTCAAACACCAATCATGTTATATCACTGACCTAGTGACAGCTGTGTGGAATGATATACCCTGTTTATCTCAGCAGCTGATGATCATGGCTGTGACTTTACACTATTGTGAAGCAAATCAATCCACTGCTCTAGGCAGATATGGTAGGAGGCAGTAAGTAAAAGCATGACTGTGATACACCACAACTGGCAGATCTGAAGGGGCACTAATTGTCTCCAGTTTCCTAATTCTCCTAAACAAGACTTGTTTTAAGGTTCTCTCCACCGACGGGAGGAACAGAAAAGCAACATGGCTTTCTCTGTAAAAGGCACATTTCACAGATATAAAAAAGAGCATAATCTCTCTATAACTATCAGCACATTTTCAAGGAACAGGCTTCATTTTAATCCTTGGTCTGGTTACCAAAAACCTGACAGTTGTAGCCTACTCAGCTAGGCTTCTGAAAAGGAGTTCTCTTCAAGTGAAAGGATTACACTGATATAAAATCAAACTGCTTGGATTTATCATTGTCTGCTTTTTTCCTGGTTTGAAGGAGAAGAAACGTAACCATGGAAAGGGGATATTTTGTGCGCCTTTGTTCTAGAAATGAGTAACTAAAAGAATATAAGAATTGAAACCTATACCATGTTTAGGTCTGTAACTTAACTGTATAGAGCCACAGTAAAGGAGACACAAAGGATAACTAAATTCCTCCTTCAGAAAATTCATCTGTAAGTAGGAGGGGAAAAAAACTCTGTACAAGTTGATATGAACAAGTTCAGCCAACATTACAAACCCAGCATGGTTAAGGAAGGCATGTGCATGGCATTTGTGGGTGGAGAGAGAAGGGAAGATGATTTAGAAACCCACAAAAATGAGGACTGTTTTATTACCTCCAGAATTTGTCAGACCAAAAACTATACCAGACAAATGACTAATTTCCACACTGTAATAGCACACAGGTGCTGCATTGTGCCTTCACAAAAAACATTAACTTTTCCACTTAGCAGTCAGCCTGATCTCCAGCCTGTTGAATTCTTGTCGTTAAGGACACAAAGCTGTACTCTGGAAGTTTACTTCAAGAATAATGAATCTAACCTGTCAGGAAACAGATGTTTTAGCAGAGTTTCAAACTCTTGTGGTGCTGCAAACCCACTGATGAACTAATATGACTGCCCAGGATACTTTTGTCATTCTTCTGATTAAGGCAGAGGAAAAGCGAAGAAACATCTTAATGCACCCAGTACAATCTTCCATATTGTACTAAAAACACATTCTGGGCCAAGTTGAAAGGGCAGAGTTGTACTAGAAGAAATTAGCATACCAAGAGCCTTACCTTTCTTCAAAAGGATCTGATATTAACAAACAGGGAGAGGGAGAAAGAAGGATTTATCAGGAACCAAGTAAAGACAATAGCTCCCAAAATAATTAGTCGAATGGAGAGCTAAGAGTGAGAGCACTCTCCAGTCCTACCTTGTTCTAGAGAAAGCAGTCTCCCTTTTTGACAACTTTAACACAAGACAGCTGTAGCTGTTACAGCGGAGTTAACCAGAACACACAAATGTACCTGGACAGGAATACTGGGGCTGCACCCTGGTTTAACCCCAGCTGCCAATTAAGTACCACATAGCTGCTCGCTTATTCCTCCCATCCCCAGTGGGATGGGGAAGAAGACTGAGAAAAAACAACCAAACTGCCCAAAATTAAAGAAAAACACCAGCAGTTTACCATACAATTGCTCAACACCCACCAACCAACACCCAGCCCAACCTCAGCAGTGATCTTGGCCTTTTGGGTAACTCCGCCATATTTATACACTGGGCATGACATGTTGTGGTATGGAATACCCCTTTGGCTAGTTTGGGTCAGGTGCCCTATCTCTGCTCCCTCCTGGATTCCTGTGCCTCTCCTCACTGGCAGATCACGAGAGACTGAAAAGTCCTTGATCAGGGTAAGTGCTACTTGGCAACTAAAACATCAGTGTGTTATCAGCATTGTTCTCAGACTAAAGGCAAAACACAGCCCTGTACCAGCTTTTAGAAGAAACGTAACTCTATCCAGGACAGGCCAGAGGCAAAGTAGCAGTTGCAGCAAAAAATCTTGAGGTGAGGAGAATTATTTCTCTATGTGGTATTTTTAAATGGTTATGGCCAGCTGTACATTACACTTGCTTATTTTGCTCTTATAACAGTCTACATGGAGTACCTAATCCATTTTGTAGAAGAAAGCAAGCTATGTCTAGGAAGTACTGACAGGACAATCAACACTAAATGGACTATTCTGAGCAAGAGTGTTTCATCTAGTGAAATGAAAAGAAGCCCCACTGGACACTCAAACAACACAGGACTGTCACCAGAAAGCAAGCCTCATCATCTACGTAACTGTAGAGAGCCCTGTGATTTTTGTACCTACTAGAGACAAAAATGTGGATCAGTGTTAAGTCATGATTCTTCAACTCAGTGGCAACTTAAGGCAAGAGGAAGTTGATAACAAAAACTGGAACTAGAACTATTTTGACTTCCCTCAGGAAGGCAGATCAAGACCAAATGGGATAAGATTATGCTGATGATACCATGTTCCAGAGTTTCTCTTTCCTCAGGCTTACAACTCATAAGTACATATGCAGAAATGCATGCCTAAGGAAACCCTTTATCAAATCTGTGCATCTTGTTCTAACATTGTACTATTGCTGAAAACAAGTAAACTCTGGAGGAAGAGAATCTCAGCAGCCAGGAGTCTTAAGAAGCTTATGGCACTGATATACAGGAGCAAAACCACGGGTTCCTCTCCCAAAGAGACAGAGTCTGCCCTGAGGAAGCACCACCAGAGCAACATAAACCAGGAATGTCATCAATCACTACCCCAGAACTTGTGAAACTAACATGCATTTGGAATTCAGGAAAGAGATTCATCACAAAAAAATTGTGTCTGCTCAAAGTGGAATGGAACCAGGTTGTGAACAGATGTAACATTTCTGAACTCATAAAAGTGACAATATATCAATACAAGCAAAACTATAAACCAAAGAAAATGACACTTGCAGTTAGTTCTATTACTGCCAACAATGTGGACAGACTGGTTCAGGGCAGTGTGGTCAAGTGCTTATAGCAAAGGATAAAGTTTGGGTATAATCCCAGCTGAGACAATCACTACACTGACCTCAAGAAAGCCATCTGACCTCCTTATGCCTCAATCAACCAGCTGGAAAACTGGATAAAAAGCAGGACTGGGTTGAAAACCAGATGTGCAGATAAATTGGGTCTTCCTGGGTAAATAAATTACAAAATACCCTACACAGAACATAAAGAGTTTGATGCAGGTGGGAATGGTTTATTTAGCACTTTATTATGTGTTTGATTAAAAAATGGCACTGGGGACTGAGATTATAAACACTGCCAATTTACTTCCAAATACATTCACATTATCAGAATGAAATGAACTGGAAGGGAATGCAAGAAGCAGAGAATACAAGACAAAAAAAAGAGAACTTTTACATGCAGAGTTCTCAGGAAGTCTTTAACTCATGCACAAAGGTATTTCACACAGGATATCTTCAACAAGTTCACATTACCCACCTGAGGAAACTTAAAAAGTCCTTCCATTCCTTTTTTAAAGGTCTAAGCTGCAACCACGATTTTAAAAGCAATACAAATGATGTTACATTTTTATGAAGGTCTCAACTCGTAATGTACAATAAAAAAGTCCATAAAGCAATGGATGAAGGCACAGATAAAGAACAACTTCATATGTACAGCAGGTTTCATACAAAGACTTTTAACAGACAGGTGATTTTTCAGATCATCCTCGCTCTGAATGATTTAAGTGTATCTGCTCTTCATAAAGCAAATATTTTGAAAACATTGCATCTTGAATTCCTTTAAGACATTCCGCATCCCTCCTATAACCTGGGGGAGCAAATGAACATAGTCCTTTTAAAAAGTAAGCACACCTTATAAAGCATCATCCTAATGAAACCTCTAGTGCCATCTGGTTTAATGCATGGAAGGGGATAGACACAGCTATAATCCCAGTTTTTGATCTTGCCACTGATTAACTCCTAAGAAGTAATCTTTTGAAACTTAGCCTCAGCTTATTCATATGTAAAAGGTACAATAATGATACTTCTAATTGGACCAGAAAGTGCAATGAAATAAACAAAATTTCAGTCACCACACGTAAAGATTAGGTTAAGCAGTCCTCACATAAAACGAGATCACAGACTCTGCATTCTTATCACTGACATTCTGAGGTAACTACATAATATAATTAGACAGTGACAATAACAGAACAAAAGCTAATGGGATGAAAACCAAGACAGTGACCTCAAAATATACAATAAAGAACTTAGCTTCAATAGCATACTATATATGTACCATATGTCACACTGCCCACATTTCATTAAAGGAAAAAACATACCTCACATTCTCCTCCCCTTCTCCAAAAGCAGTAAACTGGTAAAATACGAAGTAGAATTAAGATCAAATGAAGTCAGATCTCCAAAAAAATCTTTATTGTGCTTTCTTTTAGATTTCATTTAAACACACACATATACCTTTAAAAGTGCATACATTTCATGATCAACAGCCCTGTCAAGGTCTATTACAATCTGACAGACTCATGAAACCAATCAGAGGGCATTTAAAAAGCAAGTAAGGGAATTAACCTCAGCTAGGATACTAATCCTTTACAATAAAAGGCAATAAATTGGATCTTCTGTTGCTCAGGGGTGTCTTGTGTAGTTCCAAACCAGGCATCAAAACCCACACTCTAGGCAAGGACTACAGTTTCTTTGTATCCAAACTGATCAGCATCTAAACTTCTGGGCATAAGGTATGCTAAGGTTTAGGTCTCTGAAGTACAGAGGCCTTGATATTTGCTTAATAAACATTTATTATACAGTAAATGGTACAAGTAGCAGGAGTATCAGAGCCTTAAACCACACAGTCACTGCAAAAAAAGTGACTTTCTAAAGATACACGATGTATGGTCACACAGCAGGCAAGATCTACTTCCTAAGCTTTCTCCACGTTAAAGATGCACCTGAAAAACAATTGCTGCTCACATGCTGAAAAGCCAACTGGAAATGATAGATCAATGCCTGACTCAGACCCTATGCTTCAGAAGACACCTAGGTGATGTTTTAAATTATTACTGACATAAAATTATGACTTCAACTGGACTAAATCTACGGAACACCATCCTTCCATGTTTTTGTTTTTCCCCTCAAACACATACTAATTATTTTTAAAAAAATTATGCTTTAAAAAAAGCTTACTTCACATTAAGTATTGTCTATTACATATCTACTACACAGTGTAATGTAAGCTTTTCTGATTTAAAAAAAAAGTCTGATTTTTAAGTATAAATGCTGACCTAACATCAATTATGGCAACACTAGGTTGACCTCAAGCCTGTTTAAAGCATTCTCTCAAAGAGAAGACCATGATAATTTTTTACAGTCATCACAATCACTCACGATAAAGGTTTAAAAAAGTATGATTTCTACTCTCCCTCTTTATTGCCAATTGATATCTTTAATGACTGCTGAATCCACACCAAGAAATAAAAACAGTGTTTAATGCACATGCATTAAATTTTAATTGAATCAGTTACCAGAAACTCAGTTTGGCCAGTAATTAACCAAAACTTCCCATCCTGTGCTGTTAGCATATCCAAACAATATCCAAAAGTTACTCAAAGCTTTCAATACTGCACTTAAAATAGATATTACCATGTGCTTGTTCAGCAGCGATTCTGTAAAGTCAGCAAGTCTCAGTACTATTTTGCATTACTCACTGAAAATTACTGCTTCAAAGGTTTGCTGACAGGATACTGCTAATTAATTTCATCACTGCTTTTCTGCCTCCTCCCATTAAGAAAAGAGGTAATATTGCACAGAGTTCGCTAGCATGGTCTTTGCCAGGAAAAAAGGGAAGTGGGGTGGGTAGGAGGATATTACCAGAACTGCCTTTCTGTGCTACAGTTAACTTAGCGCAGCTTCTTTCTACACACCAAGGCCAGAAGGAAAATATTTTCTTAATCAAAGGCACAGCCATGTACATATGAAAGAACAGTATCAGTGGGCCACCTTAGACTGTACGTTTGAAGAACTGCCTTAAAACAAATGTTCATATGTTTGAGGTATGTTATTGTGAGATACTAAAATAGCCTCTTTTCACCATGAACCCTGCAAGCTTAGCTCCAGAGGATTCTTCTCCTGCCACCACTGTCTTTATCCAGACAGAACTCAAACCTTAGAAACTGGAAGCTGTAACCTTATATCCACTTCTTAAAGACAACTGTGATTTTACTATCACCGAGGATTCTCTGCTACAAAGATCAGTCTAACAGCAATATTTCTTTAGAAGCAAACACCAAGACAGCAACATTCTGAAGTCTAAATTTTGATGGGGAGTGGGTCATAATCTGCATTTGCTCTTAGAAGCAACTCTGCTACCATGTCATTACGAAACTAAAAGTCCTATCATACTTACAACTGTGAGCAACGGAATTATTTTGAGATCACGACTTAGAGGAAGCTTTCCAAGAAGTTTTTGCTTAGAGTAACATTATTTGTAAGACAAAAATGTTAAGATATTTTATTTGGAAACTATACTTTTGGATGAGTCTTTCAGAAGGGGCGTTCATTCCTATATTACATAGTTCTTGGTCTGTAGCAAACGTATACATTGAAATAAAAATGGAGGATATCCACAGAATTACAAGTTTGCTTTAAGCATTCTTTATTAAAAAACAATCAATCAATTTTCTTTCCTTAAGCCAATTTGTTTGCATGTCAGCTTCTCTGCATATATGAACACGCCTATCCACACATAGTGGACTGTAACAGTGGTTCTCTTCCTTACATCCAATCCAAACTTCCCCTGTTTAAGTTTTAACCTGTTACCCCCTTTCCTTTCACTACAGTCCCTAATGAATAGTTTTACAGTGCTAAAAACTTTCTCCATAAAGAAAAGCAAAACCAATGTTTTATTACTTTTGTAACAGCCACACCAGCAAAACAGCTGAATTTGCCTTGTACAAATTGTTTATCATCTTTGACAAAATTATGAGAGTAGAAGAAAAATGAGATTTCAGAAATCACTAGAAAATAAAATCAAGATAGAGTTGCCTGTTCAGGATTTGATGGAAATTTTGTACAGAAAGGAAACGACTAGCCATAACTGAAGTACAGGAAAGAAACATGTCTCCAATGCTCATCTAATTTTTCACCACCATATTAAGTCTGCAGATCTCTGAAGATCAAAGTGTCTGAAGAGTTAAAATAAACCCGAAACAAATAAATAAAACCCCCAACAACCTAATGCCTAGATTTCTTTTAGTGAGATTTAAACCTGAATGACTTCTGGAGACTAGAAAAATATTATTAATAGCAGACAAGAAAGAGTTCACATGTCTGCCTTCATATTTTATCATAAACTTGCACAAACTTAAGCTATGTCTGGAAGCCAAGCATAAATTAATCACAGCGCAAGCAGGTACTGCACAATCCAGTGTTTTCCTTATCTTTGAACCTCTCCCAGCTTGGACAGATGTGCCACTCTTCACTATGCTGGAATCAAACAGAATAGACGAGCTCCTGGAAATATAGCTTTCATACTCAGGCACCCAAAGCAAGAGGCTCCCAACCATTAAAATACTGCCTGAATTCAAAGATCGCATATTATGGTTAAGAAAGAAATAGTTAGTTGCAATGGGATTCTAAATATCATGTCCTCTGCAGAAATACAACATTTTTTTCCCTTGTTTTGAGGGTTAAAAGAAAAAAAAAAAAGAAGTCCAAAATCACTAGAGTACACAAAAAGTTAACAGAACTCTAAAAACACTCAGACCACAAAAAAATAGAGAACTTCTCTTCTTCAAAGACCTAACAGTCAAAGAATTGAGCTCCCTTTGAGTTTAGCTTCTCTGCACACAACAGTCATCTTGCATACATAATTTAGTGCAGGCAGCAGCCAAGGAATAATCTTCTGCTGAGATTAAAGATGATCTTGTGACTATTGCATGAGAATCATTAGGTGGGGAAAAGGAAAAAAAGTAGGAATTATCATTGAAATGCACTGAAATACATTGAAAGTAGGCATTATCATTCTGTTTAAAGAAACCAAACACACACAGAAAAAGTTTTTCTATGGTAGCAAATGGTAAAGAAAATAACACAAGAGCAAACATTTTGAATTTTAAGAACTTGCATTAGGGCTATAAATGTTATACCATCTCACTAGAGTGGCCCAGAACACAGAAGTGAGCAACCTCACAGGTACTACACTGAAAACTTAGGAATACGTAGAGATTACTGAGGACATACAGGGAAAAATAATTTTCTTTTCCCCCAAGAAGTACACACAAATGAACACAAGGTTGCACAAGAACCAACAGTCCTCATCTACCTTCAGCATCTTACCTGCAATTTTATTAATATAAAGTAAAGCAAGAACTATGTCGCACAACTTCTAGCTTCCCTTGTTTCACTCTGTACCGAAACATGGTAAGTATTCCATCCTTGAAAATTAATCATATCTGTGAGGAACTCTGAGCAACTAAGAAAGGAGAAGCCTGACTCTATTTACAAGTTACTTTGCTAATCAGCAAATGGGATACATAAACAGGGATACATAAAAGCTTTTCTGCTGCTTATGCAAAACTGAGCTTTATTTAAGTTAAACAAATGAGAACAGCAACCTTCAGTTTTGTGTTTGCAGCAAAGAGCTCAAGGCAACCTAAGGAGGTCAAACATTAAGACCTGAGTTTGGATCAGAGCACACTTTTGAAGTATACCCTCCTACCACACTTGATTCAGAGAGTGGTTTCAGAGCACACAAACTGGATTCCTTCTAGATTAACCAGATGGTAGGATCCAAAACCTGCCTACTGCCCTGGCAATGGATATTCGGTCTAGAGCAGACTGAAGGGAAATACATGGAATTGGCACCCCTAAAAGTGTATAGCATGGAATCAGCACCCATAAAAGATGCATTTACTGCACACATCTGTTCCTACTGGATCACATTACTTTGTAATAAAGAGATAGCCTGGGAAAGGTCTCTTTCTCAGCACAGGTCATCCAAGACTTTTTAACCTCGTCCGTGGTTAAGAACATGCTCCTGGGTGTCACAAGGACAAGCTAGCACTGTGGGCAAGGGAGAATACAGCCAGATTACATACAAGCCATCTCCTTGACTGAGCTAACTGCCAATCTAGCTTAGAAAGACAGCATTTCCTGTATGAACTCCTACCCACAGCACCCACAGGGCACAAGCAGGGGTGGAAGTCTCAGCTGCAGCTGTCCACAGCTTCTTCCATTGCAGACAGGGAGCATACACGGTTAGCTTCTCAGAGTGGAAGACTCTTGCCCTACTACAACTGAGAGCCAGTTATTGAGCAGACACTCTAAGGTCACAGGGGCGCTTTCTCCCATTGAAGATAGATTCTCCCATTATCAATAGATAACTGCATATTTTACGTTATTTTTCATGAAGACATATCTATGGCATGAGAATAGTTTTGCTTAATGTTAGTCAGTCTTATCCTTCCCACTACAACAGAAGCGATGGGTCCCTAACTTTGTTATATAAGGAGATGGATACTCTCATTCCTTCTGTGGTGTCCCAGGTGGACCAGAAAGATCTCATCAATGAAAACTTTTAAAAGAAAAGCTGAAGAGTAGTTATTAATGCAGTTAACATTACTGCAGCTGTGTGGCAGTATGAACTGAACTGACAGCTCCAGAAATCGTGACTAGCTAACAATAAATAATGCTATCCTTGCAGCCAGACAGGATTGATTTTTTGTTATTAATTTCTGCAGTTCTGTGAAGTACTGCCAGTTTAAAAAAAAAAGGGGGAAAAAAAGGACCAGGGCAGGCCTGTTGGCTACTTCCCAGTAGAGTAGCTGCAGAGCCAACACACTAGAAGATAATTAACTTAAAAAATTAAAAAGGAAAGTAATTTCAAAGAAACAAATATAACCACTAACTCCAGTAAGTACAGATATGAGTAGGAATGATAACAAAGCATGGTTTCTCTTTTATGAGTTACTGGGTAGCCGGAAAAGCAGGTAGAACTTCGTGTAACTGCACTAAAGCAATCACTTTACAAATTTCTCAGCCTTTGAGAAATACTGTAGGCAACTCTGCCTGACAGGATTAAGCATTAGCAACAAGCCACTTTACTAATTAAAGTCCTGCCCCCCGTCCCCATTTTATAAAGGTGCAAGAGAATTTTTAAAGCTATAAACAAAATACAGCAATGCACAGCTCTTCTCCTAAAGCAAGGCATTTCCTGAAGATCAGTAGACTTTGCAATGGCATTCTTTTAATATACAACTTGGCTACACCACAATTAAAAAACTCCCAAACCTCTAAATATCTAATATTAAAAGCTGTACTTAGGGACAGTTTAGTGTTTAGCTCAAAAAATCTGGATCCCTGTATCAATGGTACATATGCTACTCAAAAGTGAAACAGAATGGAACGTTCCAAGAGAAGAACAGTCTCAAATGCAGGTGATCAAAGGGACTTTGCAACTAGGCCAATAAGCAATAGTGCTTAGGAATTTCATCACTAACAACTAATATTCCAAGAGGCATCAGAAGTGCATCACTTTGATCTATATCCCAATACGGTCATCACAACAGGCAGGAAACACCTATCTAGGGAGGCAACAATAAACTTAAGTGTAGCCAAAAGCAGATGCCTGTAACTATAAATTAGAAATTGACACATAATTAATATTAAATCTCCTTGAAAGTGATATGAGAAATGTGATCACCAAAGGGGCAAGTAGAGATAGCTATAGCTGCAAGCAGGAGTAATCTACACACCAAAAAGTTGCCAGACAAAAGCACAAGAGAAGCACAGCAAACTGTAAATATGCAAGACATACTCCCAAATACCTAAGAAGAATGACTAGCAAAACATAAACCAAAACAAGCAGTACTGGGAGTATGGGAGACTGCCACTAGTGGGGGCTGGAACACGGCGATAAAAACATCAGGCTTTAGGTAACAGAGGAAAGACTGGCTCATACTGGTTCTTACTTCACTCACAGAGCTCTCAAGCATGATGATCTTGACTTCCAAGAACCACCAAGGGCCACTGCTACCACTGTTAACTGTATAGCATCAGTTCTGTGGTATTGTACGCTCACAGCTAATTTACAGTATGTGTTAAAGACTAACAGTTTTGTGTACACAGTGATGATTAATAACACGCATGAGTTAACCTCTAGCAAGTTGTGTGCTGTTAATGAATGAAATTAACAGTTTTAAATCTTGAAACTAGCCCGACCTGCCAGCCTTCTAATCTTCTAAACACTCCTATCACAGCATTCTCCAATTCTATGATATCTATGTAGCTATACACACACATGCAAGTGCATAAATTCAGTCCCAACACAAGTTTCTTCTGTCTGCACATGTATCTGTCCATCTGAAGGTCCTGTTAGTTTAGGAGTCAAGCAATTCAGTTAATTTAGTGCCGTGTCCATCGGATGGTGCCCAAAACAAAGGCAGGGTGGGAAAAAATGGCTGTATGATGTTTCCCATAACGTCATATTCTGTGAATCCATTCTTTCAAGTCTGGCACAACACTGATGTAGGGACAATATGGAACTAACACAGCTTCTAGGCAGGAAAGCAGCTAGCTTGGGTCTGGGTCTATTTGCACTATAGAGAGGAACTTGAAAGAGAGAGCATTCATATGCACAAAAGAAACGATCTCAAACCACAGTGACGTTAGAAATGTTTGCAAGCATATCAATGAATAAACCAGCTGCCTCATCACTAATTGGTGGCACATGCTCCCCTGAAGACATTATTCAGTAGTTTCAAATGCAACAACTTGCACTTTTAAATTATAATCCTTTCTAGAAGCACATACTATATAGCAAGTTTAGTGAGTGTTAGCTCTTCCATTTTTTCCTTCATAGAAGCAGTATGAAGTGTCAAACACTTTATTAAGTTAGAATAACCCTGTACTAATCACATCTTGCTCTCATAAGTGTACAGGCAATTTCTGTTCTAAACACAACTATAATAAATTGACATTAAGATTAATAATGTGCCTCAAATCCAGTAAGATTTGCACAGTACGAATTAGCCAGTTGTTTTTTCAGCTATTAGCTCATTAGTAGTAGTTTGCCCATTTATGCAGAATGGAATCTTAACCCTGATCCTTTCACATTTGCTTGTAGAAATGTCTCCACAGGATGAAGCCACCCTCCCACTGAGGATGGCATTTGATCTGTTTGAAAGAAACTCGTAATTCTCTTTCACTAGATACTGAAGACTCAAAACTTTCTGCTACTTTTGTTCTCAATTAACTCAGCATAACTCATCCTTAGCTCAAGATCTTTAACACTGCTTTTACCATGGAAATCTGTATGAAGTTATCTACAAGAAACTACAGAAGCAGCATAGTAGAGTAAAAGGTTGAAATATTACTATACACTTTTTCCACATCTACAGATTTTATATTGCATGCAGCCATCATATCTACTTTACAATAACGAGAAATAGACTATCATATCCTCAAAGAGTAGGACTCTTGTTTTCTTTTTTTCCTGGAAGAGAGTAGGCTAAGAAACAAGCATGTAGCCATTGTTATGTTTCACATATAAGGGAGACATGGGTATGTGTCATGGGATGTCTTTGTGCTGCCACTAAACACTGCAGCTATCTACGCAAAGAATTTGGTTCCATACCTAAAAAAGGTCCCTCAGCCATCAAGATCAATAATGTTCACCTCAACTACCTCTTGAAACTTACACCCCTTTTCTATTTCAAATGATTGTTTTGTTTTTGTGAGGGGAAAGGTAGTCACAGGAGACAATCTATGCTAAAAGGAACACTGTGAGAAGACCTGCAGCCAGACTAAAGATTACTTAACATTAATAAAAATACTCCTATATGAAGAAAAGCATCACGGGACAATATATAAACAAGTCTGGACAAATGGCTAATCTTCCGTCATAGCTTTGGAAGTAAAGCATTGGCAAGAAACTAAAGAAAAACTCTTCAAACACTAAATACCAAACTAGAGACTCTCACACATGCTTAGGAAAAAAAAAAAAAAAAGTTTGTTTATTAATGCTACTTCATTTTACTACATCATTTATCCTTGCTAAATGCAGCCTCATTATGACATATGGATTTCTCATGTGAAATTCCAACACAGACTTGATTCAAAGCAGAATACGCTCAGCCCTTGAAGTTCTGCTCACACACAGCTCTTCAAGTCAAATCATGTAAAACCTTCAGCCTTTTGATGACTTGCACCTGTTTTACCATATTTTTGAAGAATCCCTGGCTACTCAAAAATTGCTTTTCCCCCCCATCTAAAAATCTCTTCTGCAACAGTTTTACTTCAAGGTTGCCAAAAACACACCAACAGGAAGTATGGCATAAAGAAATCTAATCCAATCACTGAGCAGACAACTGTGTAATGCAGTCAAATAAAATGTACTCATCTGAATCAGTCAGATCATGTTTTCTCCAAACTAGTAAACAGCTGCAGACACAATCTGTTTCCTATCAAATGTTCCGTGTATAACAAAACTTTACCTTGTATCTCTGACGGTTCACTAGTAATTTTTCAAAACCATGACTTCCAGAGCATACAACTATGTTTTACTGAAGAAAGGAATAGGCTCAGACTGCTCAAGCTGCAAGCTGAAGACCAGTCCAGAAACACTACTGTAGATGCCAAAAGTCTATTGAATGTCAGTATTTGCCAGTATTTTTATTAATATGAATACAAGTGCAGATCAACTTCTTCAAAGAAGAAACACACTTCAAGCATGGCAGAGAAGGAAAAGCTCTCAACTCCTACTATCACAGCACAGGAGCAGGGAAATTAACTCCTTTACCACTGTCTGGAAAAGGTATCCCAAAGGAGTAGTTGTAGATGTGTTTAAAAGATGGAGCAGCTTATAAAATAAAGGCACATCTTACATTCAGGTCTGTGGCATCAACACTGCTAAAATAACTAGCAACTTTGAAAAGCTTGTAAAATTTTGACTGGCACAAGCATAAAAACTACCCTTAGTGAGACTGTTGAAGTACAAAACTCCTTCTCATAACTTTTTGTGACTTACATTCAATTCATTCACATGAAAATATCCTTGCATGTACAAGGCAATACAGAAGAAGCCAGACAGACCAAGACATGTTTTCAAATCTCTGAACAGCATCAAACTATTTTGAGCTTAAATCAGATATTTATTATTTTTTTGCTTGACTACCTAAATGAATTCCTAGCCCTTTAAAATTTAAAATTTAACTGACACCTAAACATGCTGATTTTGCGCTAATGTGACTGTTATAAACTAAAATTAAGTGCATACTTTCTGTAACCCAGAGGAACAACAAACAGAATAATAAACTGGGAATTAAACAAACAGGAAACAATGACCCAGACACTAATCTCTCACGCAGAAGACAATGGAAACTGGTCTAGTAAAACACGGGACATCAGTGACTAAAGTTTTTATCCTACCCTATCCTATCCTAAAACTCTTGTCCATGGTTGCAGCCCAAGTTCCCTGTGGCACAGAACTCCAAAAGAGATTCCCTGCTGTTATTGTAATGCCCTGTGGAAGCACAGTAAAAAATCTGGACTTAATGTCACTTTTAGAAGCATTAATCGTAGCTATGATGCCCATATGGCATAAAACCCTGAATAAAACACAGAAAACACTCAAGAACTGAGTGTTCCTATTCTGCATCTGGTTACCTATGGTAAGAATTGCAAAGAGCATACTCATTTCACCCATTTGAAAGTTCTTGAAATTTACTGATAAAGAGTTCTAACAGCAGCATATGCTCCTTCTCGGATCCCAAATATGCATTGCTTAAAAGAGAAAATAATCTGCCCATAAATTACCAAACACTTACTTTCATTAGCCTTTGAAAGCAAAGTGGAACATATTAACTTTGAGGACAATGACACACTGTCTTTGTAATTACTGGAGACTGCTGTCACAGTATTGTTAGGTAATGAATGAATTCTTGAATATTGTAAACAATCATAAAACCAAATTATAGAAAATTTTTGGTGGTATGCTTAGTAAAATTATACTGCACTGTGACAGAACAGATAAGGTAAATGGTTAGAATTCTGATTTTCAGTATTCAGCCCCTATGGGCAACTGACTCATTAGAATTAGAAAACTTGGTGAGACTCAAGTTAATAGAACAAAAATAACTCCCTTGGATTTCTTTTTTCTAAACATAATTCATATATGAAGGAATGTGTGCTACGCTTGATGCATGACTTCAGGAAAGATTAACTGCAAATAAGTAGCAAACAGCTGTATGGCCTGTTTTCCAGTATGTATGGAAAGACAGACAGTCCATAATGTAATGTCTTGAATTTCAGCACTAACATAATAGAAGGTTTCCTGCTGATTTTACATCAACTTGTGGTACAGGTGCAAAGGACTTAGGTTACTGGCAAGCATAAGGAAAATTAATCTATAAACCAGAAGAGCAGCTTCTCACATTCCATAAACAGTTTATAAAATTAATTGCAATAGCATACACATCAACTCTGGATTTGTAACCAGCTATGCTATCATTGACCAATACAATCAGAATACATGGAAAAAGCCAAATATTTCCCTCCAACGGTAATTGATATAGACAGATCATATAACCAGTAACTGGGAATTGGCCCATCCAAGTTATTTCTGGAAATTTATAGGTCTCTCATAAGAACCAAAAATGTCTATTTTTATTAAAAAAAAAAAAAAGTAGAGGAAAAACATCAATCTTGTGAGAAGCTTCATCTGAAGTGAATATAATTTATCTTTTAGCTACTACTGCAAAAGCTGTAATTTACAGTAGATGAATCACTAATGTCCCTTAAAGCTATGAACATCATACAGGCTGTATTTTAGCCCTAAGCCCTAGGTAATACAGCTTCCTGAAGAAATTACAATTGCCTCATTAAAAAGAAAAATCAGATACCAGAACAAATTATTTTGCTAAAAACTCCTGCAAACCAAGAGAAAAAATAAAGCTGAGCTTTAGGCATCTGCTGTCAACAAAGCCACAGCCCAAATAGCTGAGGAAACTGTCAAAAACTAACTTCTTTTAGCCCATAAAAAACCTCAAACCACATACCCTAACAAACTAGCTAGAAAGGTCTCAAGAATCTTTCTGGATGACACAAAACACATCCTAGTACAGAGGGAAATATCGGATATGCATATAACCACAACTGTTATTTGAGAAAGTTTTGTTTATAGAACTACAAACAATTTTTTTTTCCCTCAGAAAGGTTATCTTGCCTCCTGCAATACCAAAGCTGCAGGATTAAATTGCAACAGAAGTTGTCAGGAGTATCTATCTAAGTATACTGTATCAAGCAATTCAAAGCAAATTAAAACAGCTCCATACATGCTTCCTCAGAACAGTCAAGAGGCAGCAGGCAGCCTGGGTTGATTCTCATCTGATACGAAGATACACATGTTCAAAGAACAGTGTGAGAACTGAGTGAAAAAGGAAAGAAAAGAACTTCTGATGCTTTAACTTCTGGAACTTTCTACAACAGTAACCTGATGCAAAACTGTGTGAAGGGCTGTAATCTATATCACACATGAAAAGACCTTTGCACCTCAATACCTCTCTACCTTAAGAAAAAATGGAAGCCGTATTTGCCTAACATTCCTCTTCAACACGTACCATCATATGAACTTAAATTCACAAAAAGCTAACAAGCAGCACGGGGCATTTCACATTTAGATTTATTTCTGCCAGACAACACTGTTAGCATCCTATTGAGGAGCTGCAAGGCTCAAAAGGCTACAGGTCCAGTATTCCTCCTTTTATACAAACTTAATTTGAGATGAGACACATGAAATTTATCCCTATAGTTTCTGATCAAACACAGCCCACCTGAGATGCCCAACGTTAACTGGGAAGACACATAAAAACCTGTCGATTATTTTACTGAGTAATCATCATCTCAATGCCTTCATTAACATCAAGAGAGATGAAATCTAATGTTTGCTATAAACTTTTCAGAAACTAGAATGAAGAGACTTTGGATTTCTCTAAATGTGTTTTGTATTTATATATTTCTGTCTTCTGGAAATAACCAGTTAGCCTATGATGTCTTGTTACCCCAAACTGAAACCTTGTTTCTCTTCTTCCACCCTTTTCATTTTCTGCACTACATATTCTTTAGAACAAGATGCCACTTCTTCACTCCTAAGGTACTAGTGACAGACCTAAAATTGCAGTTAACACTTTTAGCAACAAGTCTAATGGGAGTTTTGTTTGTTTGAGTCTTTAAAGATACAGCTCAACAATTCTATACATCCCAGTATGAAACCAAATATTCTTGACATCCAGCCTTTGGACCTTGTTTTGACCAAAGCCTTGCTGAACTGACTGCATTATCTCCAATGTAAACCACTTACTAGCACCCTGGCACATGTATCTGACATCCTGTCCACTTTCTAGTTAATAAATAAGTACATTTTTGCATATGAAAAACATACACAAATTCCGTGCTTTATAGTGAAAAGTTGTATTTCATCATCTGGCAGGCATAGTCTTCAAATTAGTTCTTACGAAGATAAAGAAGAAAACCCAAAAGTAGTATTACAAGACAGACAGCACGAGTTACAAATATTTCAATTTTAAGCAAGCTCCCCATAATCCTTCTAGTTTATACAAATGTATGGAAATAAGTACTCACTTTTAAAGGCATGTGCTTTGTCTGATAAACAATGTGTTTAGGTTAAACATTAACAGAGTAAAATTTATATAAACCAGTAAAGGTTAGGAAAAAGTTTGGGATTTTGCCATAGATGACATGAAATTACATGAGTGGATCTGAGTTTAGCTTGGTATCTTACCTGACTGGCTTTCCTTCTCGTAGCAAATCTTCCAGACTCTCTTCACAGTGCTCAGCTGCCACCACCAGTCTCTCTAATTGAAAAAAGTGTAAGAGGACTAGAATCCAAAGAAGACAATGGTAGTACAGATTTTTCAGTCTACCTACTTGGTGAATATAAAATATTTCATATATTGTATGGAAAATTACACCTAATTAAATGTTGAAGATGTACAACTTCTGGATACCACCACCAATTTCATTCATGGGATACAGATCATCTTTCCTTCTTCCTCATGCAAAGCACTGTCAATGCATCTATCCAGTAACCCCCTAGCAAATGCTGAACCACCCAGCCAATGTCAATCAAATCTGACTTACGATTTGAGGTCTCAAAGAAGATAAACATCTACATAAATGCAGGAACCTGTCAATGGGTTGTTGAGAGACAGACTCAAAGTAACATCAGCTCTGAGAAAAGGGACTTGGAGTGAGCACAGGAGTTTTAGGTCCTGATGAACCAACTAGCACATTACTAGCTCTAGTACCTTTTGCCCAACAAATAGTGATAGGACTGGCAGGGATCCCACATGTTATAGATTGATGTGCTCGCTCTGAATACTGACATTTACAAGCAAAATAACAATAAATTACTATTCATAGGGTTGACAAATGAAAAATTCTGTCAGTATCAGAATGATGAAATTTGTCACAAAATCTGCCATATTATTTGAAAGTGATTAACTGCTACTTAACCACTAGAAAGAAAACAGTCTCCTGACTTCAGGTTTAGACATTTTATTTGCTATCCTTCAAGTTACTTAAATTCTGAGAAGATTGTTTCTCCTTCATATTTATACACGCTCAAACTTTTGCATCATTGACTCTTCACTGCCAAAAAGGCCATGTTGTCCTATTTGACCATATCTTTTACTTACAAAAGGTTAGCTAATGTTTCTTAACCTTTCATCCCAACAAATCATAGAATCATAGTATAGTTAGGGTTGGAAAGGACCTTAAGATCATCTAGTTCCAAACCCCCACCATGGGCAGGGACACACCCCACTAAACCATGCCACCCAAGGCCCTGTCCAACCTGGCCTTGAACACCTTCAGTGATGGAGCATTGACAACTTTCCTGGGCAACCCATTCCAGTGCCTCACCACCCTTACAGTAAAGAATGCTGTAAGAAAATCCCAGTTCCTGTTTCAAAAGGTACTAGAAAAAACAAGATGAAAATAAACTTTCTATATCTCCTAATGGCAGAAAATGAAAAATATGCAAGTTTGAGAGCAAATAAAACCACAAAGAACCCCCACCCCACAGAATATTTCCATGTTTGGAGTCAGCAATATCCTAAGGAATTGAATCATCCTCTCATACTACATTCTAAAAGGGGAAAAATTACTTTCTCTACTTTATGAGATCCTGTAGCTAATCAAATACATACAATCCATTTTCATATGAGCACACTGTGATTTAAAAGTTAAAGGTGGCAACCACTTAAATTGTCACAGGTGTTCCAGCCTTTTTGTGAAAATTAAGTGCTGTATTCCTGCTGAGCTTGCAACAGAATAAGATCATATGGAGTAGAAAAAAAAACCCAAACAACTGAAGCCTATTTGAGTTAACTTTAAGTGTGATAACAGTTACTAAGAAAAAAAAAATAAAAATAAATTTGTACTAGAATAAAGTAAATGTCAGTGGGAGATACCTTCAAGAGCTAGAACAGAAAAAAAATAACAGAAGCTTGCAGACAAGAGACAAAATAACTGCAACAGCAAGATCAGCTGCAACGTACAAGAAACCTAACTATGACATGAAAATGTTCACAATATTAGAACATGGGTGTAGGAGCTCAGTGTCAAAAATACAGGTATTTCAACATCCTACACAAAAACGTGGCCCAGCAACTGAGTACAAGAATTTTAGTGAGGTATAAAACCAAGAAAGTTCTTGGCTTTTATCATTTAGTGTATCATAGAACAAAAGAGGACAGACAACTAATCACGTTGATTCTGGATAGAAGAAACAAAAGCACCAGTACCACCAGTCACAGCAAAGGTACACAGTCATTTTGAGGCCAAAACCCAGCACTTTCTGGTGCTATAAAGGCAATATTCTGCTAGGTCACCTTTAAATATACTGTCACAAAAACAACACTGTATCCATACAAAATTTCTTCTTTAAACAGATACTCACCATGTTTGCCTCTGGTAATGTCAACATACTGGCAAAGTCTGGGATGGGTGATTGTTTTAAGGATTTGAAATCTCCCCAAAATTTTGATGGAGTTAGGTGTCAGAGGAAGGCCATTACTTCCACAAACATCATGTGGCAGAGCAGAGGCAAAAAAGGTGGAGGCACCCATCTCAGTGTCTTTTAAAGGAAACATCTTTCTCGCACAGTCTTAAGAGCTTCGGAGCAATTCGCGTTCCTTAAAAAGAGAACAGAGAGTAAAGATTTATCCACAAAATAGATAGATTCTTGTGACTGAGCTTACTAGTTGCTTACTAAATAACACAATTTAATAGGTTTGGGCAAATGAGACTTTTTGCATAATAAAAACAATAACAATACAATGCTGCTGCATCATAAACACTACATTTGAAGATCAAAAAACAGTGATTGTTTTAAGAACAGATCTAAGAATCAAATAAAACCATTTTAAAAGCAGATAAAAGCTTCTGTACAGGCAATCTTCAGGTGACTACTGTAATACAGTAGGTTATTTATTAAAAAATAGTAAAGGCACGAAACAAACTCTTCTAAAATACCTTGTACGCAGCATAAAATTCCCAGTAAAAAGCCTAAAAAGTTTTTTCTGTAACTCTTGAGTGACACCATGACAAGTTGCACAGGGATGCTCAGATACGAAACATATTTACCAAATTTATGAAAATGGAAATTATGGAATGTACCTTCTGCTTTAACTAATACAATCCAATTTAAAATACAAAGCAAATAGAAGACTCTCATCTATATCTTTCCCCCTGAATACAAACATGAGATATGCGGATTTAAATGCTAATATACATTATTACATTAAATATAAATTCACAGTATTAAGCAATCAAACTTAAAGGGAGAAAATAAATCAGTAGTATTGAGCAATGGAGTTTTCTAGCAGTATCTTTGGTATTAAAGGACTCATTTGTAAAGATACAATGCTTTCATATCTCATGAATATTTAATATCTTCTGGAAAGTATTTATTTTAGAATGCCAATAATGCAATTTCGAGTTAGAATGTTCCACTGGAAAGACATAAATTGTCCTGAATGCAAGCACAAAGACTTACTGGCATGCAGCAAGATCCAACTGGAAAACTTTAACTGAGTATTTGCATTATGACCCACATCCCTATAAAAACATCATGCCTGCCAAATGAACTACCCAGGTTCAGAAAGAAAATATGTATTAATCAGGAGGAAAAAAAAATAAATCTTGATTTAAAGAATGAAATATAATCTTGCTTGGCACAACAGTTCTCTAAAATTGCTCTAAAATAAAGTTAATATGATCAGAGTTGAGGAGAGGGAGAGTAAAATTATGCCAAACAGCGAGATTCATTATGTCTCTGAAAAGTAAAATATGTAGGGTGCAATATTTACTCAGCGAAGCAATGTTTTAGTTTTTACTGTAGAAAAATAATCTTCTTAGATAGTACTTCTCTAATACACTGCATTTGCATTCAGTGGATATTTAGAAAGGAATTTTTATTCAAAATGTTAAATATTAAGTCAATAACTATTTGGAGATATTAAACTTTTCTTGTACTGTTGAGCACTTGGCCTACAATAAAGAATTAGACCACCTGCAATGCTTTCAACTAGACAACTGCAGATTTATCATTTACTTCCTTTGGTTAAGAAGCACACAGACAAAAAGGAAGACACGATATAAGCAAACAATCTATCCTGTCAGCCACCTAAAGGAATCAATAAAGAATTTTAATATATATGCATTAAAACAAGTTCTCTTACCAGAGTTCATTTTGTGCAATCTGCTAAAGCAATGAAAAAAACCCCTCTCTGACAGAGAAGAGCTAGCTCTGTCAATACCCCCCTTCACAACTGAACTCTGATCTCTGTCCTTAACTCTCAAATTCTACAGATCCCAGGAGCTGACTTGAAAAACAAGCCAAGTAACTCCAAACCCTAAAAACTTAATCCTTCCAGCACCTTTAAAAAGGAACATATATTACAGCTTAAGTGAAAGGGGTTGTTTTAATGAAATTATTTCAGTCTACTCATTTATGCAGTAGCTTACTGACATTTCTAAATCCAAACAAAAGTGTTATATATATTTTAAAATTTCATCTGAAAAAAAGATCTCATGTAGCTATTTTTAAATTTGGGCTTTTTTTTTTTTTTTTTAATCCACATCAAAGTCTGGCACAACTATAAACAGACAGAATGCTGCGCATTCTCCTCATGTTCAAGGCATGCTATTTCACACCTTAAACTCACCTTTTCTATATAGAAAAGATACATATTGCATTAATTTTATGATTTGGAGGAATGAATTACGGCATGTAGAACTTCCTTATTACTTTGGAATAAAAAGAGGAAGAGAAAGGTTTGTCATTTTAAACTGACACCAGAAACAGCTAAGGTAAATTCAATTTGGGGACTGAATTCTGAAAATTCATTTCTGATAATGTGGAACAGTGAGGATGGAGGAGCAAACAAAAACTTGTCTTGTTACTGTCATCTAAAATTACTGAGCCGTTGTTTCCAAAGTACCATTTATTCCATTTATGACAGTCTCTCACATCTGCAAAATAGGTCTGACAAAGATCAGAAGTCCAGAAGTGGGCTGTTTTGCATCCAACCTCTCAGTGACCTTCCCTAGCCCATTACCTCCATCTAAATCTCCCTTAGCAACCTTCACAGTACACAAAGCCACTAATCAACGTTCTCAACAAAATCCACAATAAGCAGAAAACCTTTGCAAATTCCTATTTAACATTCAGCTTAGCTCTACTTCAACAATCAGATAGATTTCTATGCCCGACACCGAAAAATGAAATACAAAAACCTGTAATCTACTGAGCAATTTATTTGCTTCTCTGAATACCTACTGCTCTCAAAGAACAAATATTTCTTCAGAATTCAGCATTTTACAGCCATCATTTACAACTTCTTCACTGTGGCTGCACTAAGGCAGTTGAGTCACCTAACACTAAGAACGCTTCCCTTAAAAAAAACCCCACATACCAACCTGTATGAATCCATCCTGTGAAACACATCTGCGGCTTATAAAGGATCCACATGCAGAAATAAAGACAACTAGCCATGTGCTAATACCTGATAGCAATCAGGTATTTTAAATGGCTAGGTATTTAAATGCCTCCTGAGTATCCAGGTGTAAATGTCCCTTGCCTAATTAAGGCAATTTTTCAGAATTAAAACATAATTATAATCACTACTGCCATTGAATTATTTTTAAAGCAATTAAGAACAATTACAGGAGAGCAGGTGGCCTGAACATCCTATGCTTACCCTGGTTTTCATTAAATCATAGTACTTTCAAAAAAGTGAGCTCTTTCATATGAAGAAATTCTTTCACAAAGTATCTTTTCTTCTGCTCTTAAGTCTTAAAATATTCCTGTTGCAACAAGAGTAATTACTAATTTGACAAAGTAACTGAAATAAAAGGAGCAATTCTAGTTACAGAGTTGCTACTTCAGAAAAAAACAAAACTGTGTGATTTGCCTCCCACTGTGCAGCAGCACTTAGCTATTCATAAAGTTTATTAAAATGCAGAAAAGAAATTAGAAAGATGAACTCAGATTCCCACGGAATGGAGTGCAGAAAATAAGTATTTGTTAGGGCAACCACAAGCAGTGAGTTGGGGCATATTCACTTCAGAAGCTAAAGTATTAACTTACCAGTTTAATTTTTTGCAGGGGGTGAGGGAACTCTGGATAAAATTTAGTTTACCTCACAAATCTTTTTTTCATCTGCAGTATAAACACCTACTACAAAAACCATAAGCTTGCATAAAAATCTATATGTAATCAGAATTGTGTTTAATCAAACGTTTTGTACTGTGGCAAAACATCCAAGTGTTCTCTTTTACCAAATTTTCTGATTTTTCTAACATTCATTGAAGTAATTAGTACTCTACCTATAAAAAAAGAATAACTATGGAGTCATGGGCAGGTAATTACAGACTATACATGCATTAGGCATACTTTAAAAAACAAGCAAACAAATTGTTGTTTTGTCCAAACTAATAAATTCATTGCAGGAAAGAAACACTTCAGATCACAGTTACACAAATTTGGACCTAGATAAAATAAATAACCATGCCAGAATTTTCATTATAATGCTATTACTTGAGATCAACAGAAAATGAAAACCAGATTTTGAAAAGGCTCCAATGTCATTATTTTGTCTTCAATACACAAATTTCGAAAGCAAAAAACCCCAAACTCATAGAAGTATCACAGTGGTTTTGGCATATGTGGCTAACAAATATTAGAGGAGTTATTTCATGAAAATATCAAATGGTAATTCCTTTCCCTACTGTTGTGGGGATAATAATGCAGCACTTAAGTGAAATGTAAGACAACAGCAAAGATTAAAAAATGCTCTCAGTAGTATTTGGAGAATTTTGTGACAGATACATTAAAGCTCTCTATTCCATACAGGTGTCTGTGCAAGTACAGTTCCTGGTGTTGTTTGCAGCATTTACAAAATCACTGCATAGAATAAAGCGCTGCTGCTCTGAAAGCCAGGCCTAAGGGTTAGTGAAACTTACAGACACCTCAAGTTTCGTATCTACAGATAGAACATTTAGCTAGCGGGGAAAAATAACACTTGGATAGCACAAAGAAATTATAGCCTAATTCTGATAGATCCTAATAGACTTTTGGTCACATCTCTCTGTTTTATAAATCTGTTTTTTCTTTTACTTGTTTATCAGTATCTTGATTACTGCCAGTCTGCCTGTTTTGCTACATCGGTGTCCTTATGCACATGAAGATGTTATGTTAGCACTCGATAGTGTACACATTATACATGGCTGCTCAGGAATACAGTGGCAGCCAGATTTAACCAGGCTGCTAAAGGACTGCTGGAAGTGCCGCTCCAGTAAGCCCCAACGCCCTATGGAAACGGGAGCGGAGCTCCCTCCCGCCGCCCTCCGGCGCTACACTCACATCACTTCGCACCTCGAAAAGGCGCGACCCGGCGGCGCTGCCTTTCCCTCCGGCGCAGCATACCGCACGGCACGGCGCTGCAAAGGGAGCGCTCGCCCTGTGCCCCCGCCTCACACACCACTCCCTCAGCGCCTCCGCCACCCAACGACCACCTGCAAGGGCTGCCCTCGGCTGTGGGTGTCGGCCTGAGCACAGCCAGGTGGGAGAAGGGAAGGAGAGAGGAGGAGGAGAAGGAGTCGAGGGACGGGGCCGAGGACCGGGGCCGGGGGGTACTTGCCCGAGCACCGCCGTCCCCGCTGCGTAGCCCTCCCCCGAGAGCGGCATCACCGCCTTCTCCGCTCACGTGGCGTCACTCCACGCCGCCAAAGCCAGAAGGACCCCAGCATAGAAGTGTCTTCCGCGGTGCCTGATCTTTCTGGGTTTTTTGTGCCGTTTAAAGAAAAAGAGCTTTTAATATTTCCCCTCGCGCCACTTGCGTGTGTGCTCTACCAATACTCTGACAACGACGTGTTAAGTGTCTTGGCAGTAAAACCAATGCTTGCTGCTGGTAGTAAGGCTTTCTGCGGCGCCTTCTTTATAAGTCTCAGGCGCTCGCTCAGGCAGCCCGTGGAAGGGGGCCCTTTTTCCCCTCAGCGGGTGGTGGTGTGTGGCGGTGGCTCGGTTCGGTTCATGTGAGTGCTTCCCGGGGGGCCCGGTTGGGTCCCCTCAGCGTGCCCCCAGCGCGACCCTGGGTGAATTGGGTCTAACGCCCCTCCCTGCTGGGGGCTTGCGTCGGGACCATCTGATGCCCTGGGGCTCCCCCCGCGGGTCGGGACGCGGTCTCTGAGGAGCCAGACAGGGCTCTGTTTGCTTCGGAGGGGACTGAGGAGGGGATGTCCCTCTGAGGGCAGTTCCCCTGCAGTGGGGAAGTAGGCTGAGGGGGTTTAAAATAGAGAAAACCACGTTTGTTGTTTAATTTGTATATGGGATTTAGTCATGGGGCGTAGTGTGCGCTGTAGCTGGGCAAATACAGATGCCACACTTTGCGGGCAGGAAGCGTAAACGTGAAGTGGTTCTGAAATCAGTTGGGTTCCTTTATTTAGCCCATCGACTGGAACGACAGTTTGGAAGCAGCTTAGTGTGGTAGGCATTGAAGAAAATGCTGTAATAGCTTGGGAAGTATGTGTGTACAGACTTGACCTGTGCACAGGACCTGCTGTTACTAATTGAAAAATAGATGCTTTCTCTAAGTAATATGTGTGTTTGTTATGTTTTTGCATAGACTTCAGTGAGTGAAAACCAGTTTTAGCTAAGTAGTTGGTCATTTCTCAGTAGAGATACTTGTAAGATTTAATATGCAGGACATTCTATACAGGGATGCATAGATTGGATAATGGATAAATTTGGGGTTTGTTCCTTGTTGGGTTATGTTACAAGTCCAGAGCTAAGCAGCATATGGCAATGTAACTGAGGTATTATATATCTTAGTAAGTGGTTTTGTGTTGGGTTTAGTAGCTAGCAAAATGCAGAAAATGCTAGTACAAAATATCATTGCATTTCCTGTTCTTTCTGTTTCTTTAACTCAGATTTTTTTTTTTTTTTCCCCCTCAATACAGTCATTACTTGTCACAGGTAGTTTTGCAATTCAGGATACTTACATGAAATCTGTAATAAGGTGAGGCAATGGTCATTAAATGTAGCATCCCATCTTAATATGTCCTTATGGTTCACTTACTATATTATTCTCAAGTTATGTTTGAATAATAATGTTATTTTCCTTTCCTCTGGGAAAGGAAACCTAAAATCTGTAAAATAAAACCGAAGTCCTGAAACAGAATTTTTAATACTGGATATTATTGAAAGGGATAAGGCTTTAGGAATAAGTAAAAGATAGAACACTAGCATTTTATCAAATAGTCAGTAGAGTGGGAGTTTTCATCCTTCTGATTTTGGAGATGTTCTCTTAATTTTTTTTTCTCCTAAATGTATTTTACTGAAGTCTGTTTAATACAGTATTGTTGTTTCAATTACATGCATTATCCAAGAAGACTAGCAATGAAGTTAACTCTATGCCATGATGGGAGCAAGCAAGCAACCCCCTGGGACTTTGCATGCTTTGCAAAATCCTTTAAGTCAATTCATGGCCTTTTCTTAAAGTTGTTCCTGAAAATCACTCAAGAGATTCTAGTCTACTACAGTCTTTGACTTTCTACTGACCTGGAAGTTTCACGATACTGTGCTTTCATGAAAAGGAAACTATAAAATGTCATGTGAGTAATGCTCCGTCATGCAAGGCTTGTTGGTAGCTTTTCTCCCTGCCCTTGTTCTTTCTAAAGTTCCCTGCGTAATATCCTTGATAAAGTCACATTTTTGAAGAACAGAGTCATAATTTAGAGACTGTTGATATATATATATTTACTGTAATGCTTATCACTGAAATCTCATGCAGTGTGCTTGACACACTGAATTCCTAATTCAGATGAAACATCATCACAATAATTTGATCAGTGTTTCCAAATTATCTCTCAATCTTTTGTTTGTTTTTCTTCCAAAAACTCCATAAAGACCAGGTTGTTTGTGAGGTGTTGTTTGGTGGTGTTTCTTAAATTATGACTAAATTAGAAAGTAAAAAACTTTGCTTTTGTATTAATCTGTAAAATATTGAGATACAGTACACTCCTGTCAGTTGGCCTGAAGCTTTAAAAACAGTTTGTGGAAATATTGTAAAAATGTCTCAAAGTACTTATATATACAGCACACTTCATACTACAGAACTCTACTAGGTTGTATTATAAGATAGTAGCATAACATAGGGTAATAATCAGCTGTAGTGATATGTGGGCTTGCTTTCTGAGTCAACAGACGACTTCTGTAATTGCTACTTTGCGTAAATTTACTAACTACCAGTAGAATAAAATTAGAAAAGTATTGGTCTCTCAGCTTCCCTCTCACCAGCTTGAAAGAATAAATAATGTTATGTCTGTCATGTTACTCTGTTCATTTCTGGAAAAGCCTGAAGCAGCAGCAGAGGTAGCTTGTACATCCTGGGGGACAAGAACTCAAATAATGGCATCAGAATAAAGAGTGGATCTTGAATTGGCAAGAAAAAAGATTTATTGAGATGCAAAATAGGAGATAAGTGTTATCCATGACCTCTCTAGACCAAGAGTGAAAAGAAAAAATTGAGCTCTTGGGTTTGTATAAATCCCACCTACTTTACAAGTCCCCAGAAGCATTCTGGGAAGATGTCTCTGTAATAAAAATAATAGAAAGCAGTTGTCAGCTGAAGATGATCAAGTGTGCAGGAAGACAAATCTGGTCTCTACCATAACACTTTTGAACTTTTCTGATTATATTTTGGTTGCTGTGTGTTGTAGCTCCCATGTGAATGAATTAGTTCACGTCTGTCTCGTCAAAGGGAGTGTTTCCTAAAACTGAAAGAATGTCAAATGCTAGACAACACAGGTAAACTGAAGGGTCAGCATAGAGGGTGGCTGTTAGGAAAACCAGATGTGAGTAAAGTAAATATCATTATACAAGAAACAAGAGGTGCTATTAATTATATGATGCCAGTCCAGCAGAGACACCAGGAAACACCTGTTTATTTTCCTGCTAGCAGTTACATGTATGGTTCTTATTCTCATCATTAAGAAACATTTCCCTTGTTAGATATCCTGGCATACTGGTGGTGAGGGAGAAATTGATATTTAGTTTTCATTTCCATGGTTACGTTAGTGTTACACAGTAGGGGGGGAAATATTTCCATGGTTACATTAGTATTAAACAGTGTTGGAGGGAAGTCTCTTATGGCTCTTTTCCCCCAGTGTGGTGGAAGCCGTCTTTCCTTGCAATTTGGTGTGGTTGCAAAAAGATTTGGATACTTCTCAAAGCAGTTTTCTGCTTTTATTGTTTAGGTTTTGGTTTGGTTTGGGTTTTTTGTTGGTTTTGTTTTGTTTGTGGTGTTCTTTTGGATTGTGGGTTTTTTGATGTTTGGGAAAAAGTGCTTTCCTTTTTAAAGAAAAACATACTTTAAGCAAAACCTGAAAAATAGTTGGCTGGCTAGGCTTTGTGGACACAAATCAGTAAGTCATCAGTTAAATTTTCACTAATTTCTCTTGGAGAACAAGAAAATAATAGTACTGTCTGCATTATGACATTAGAGGTCAATTTCTTCAGTGGGATTGTAAATCTAATGCCTTGGTGTTTTACTTCACAGGTGGTTTCTTTATCCTCCTTTTACTGTTAGCAAATCTTTGATGTGTGTTTTGTTCTATCAAATAATCACACTTGAATATGTGGAAATGTCACATTTAAAGGCATAGGTTTATTACATGGTTTTTTTTAAGTTTAATAAAGTGCAGAGATGTAAAAAGAGGAAGTATTATTGGGTTTGTAATGCTGGGTGGACTTAGCCGAAGAGGAGCAAAAGATCTCAAATTCACTCTAATCTAATCACTTCTGACAGATGTTTGCATAACCTCTTCTTAAAATCTCCCAGTGATTGGTATTCCACAACCTCCACAGGCAGCCTGGTCAGTGAATTACTCTTAATTGAAAGGTTTCCAAATGTCTAACTTAAATCTTCCTTGCTTTTTCCTGTCTGCAGTAAACCTGGTGAACAGTTTAGTCCTGTTCCCGTACCAACTTCCTTTGCGTTTGAAGAATGAGACCCAGCCTTCCATCTATCTTCTCTTCTGTAGACTAAACAACTGCACTTCTTTCAAGCTTTTTGATCTTCTTTGAAGTGTCTTTAAATTGACAGTCAGGAAAGGAGAACCTGGACAAAAGCAAATCTCTGTGGCAGTTGGGAGGGGGGTCTTGAGTATGCATGAGTGCAATGTGAACATTGCTTGGGAAGCTTCTTGAGCAGCTGAGACAGTTTGCCTGACTAGTCAGGCCTTTCCTGTCTTACCTCTCCTTTATTTCTTCCTGTATCCCTCACACTTCTTGTCTATGGAAAAGACAAGCTTGGGCTGATTTCCCCACTCCCTCTTTTTTTTTTTTTTTTTAAACTGGAGGGGATTTCCAGGTGAAAAGTTGTTCTTCTGTGTACTGTTTGTTGTGTTAATTATTAGTTAGTTGTCTTTACATTTTAGAGCCATAAAGCCTTCTAATAGTGAAGTCCATAACAAATATGACATGTTCTGCAAGCAGGTATTTCCCAGCCTGAAACTGTAGCTCTGGTCTGTTGAATAGATCTGATAGACAGAACAAGGGAAAGCACTTACTGAATATAAAAAATGTAAGCTAGTTTGCTTGGTCAGTGTGATGGCTCTAAATATTTTGAGATTGTCACTGTATTCGTTTTAGTATTCCTAAATTGTCCAAGTTTATAGTTAAATAAGGAAAGTTTGTTGCCTCAGCATGCTCTATGCTACTGGCGAATGCTTATAAATTTAGCATGGTTAGAAATTTGTAATTAATTGTAACTGTGGTTTAGGCATGGCAGTCACTGGCATTCCTGATTATAAAATGAAGTGTGCCAGATCCCTGTTCAGCTTTCTATGGGACATGCAAGTCATGACCTGCTCCTGGGTGGTATTTTGTGTCAGGTGGTCGACCAATGCAGAAAGAAATCAGTTTAATTTATAGATTTTTTTTTTCTGAATGCCAGTTTTAAGTTTTCATTTTTCCCCCTAAATAAGCTATCTCAAAAATGTCATGCCTTTCAGGACTGGCAGGTGGCAGCTGTTAGTGTCCTCTTATTTTCTTATTGCTAGCTTGTGAAGTAGTTTGCAATTTTGGTTTTCAATATCACATTTTAAATAACTGGCTGGTTCAAATGGAAATAGAGAAGGAGGAATTCAATCACTTGTGTGTTCCTTTGTATGTTATTTATTTGCTATGGTAATTAGTCTATCCTAGTAATTCTAATGCTGCTGCTTCCAGGCTAACATTGAGCTGTATTAGAAGCAGTATGTAACCACCAAAGAATCAATTTCTGAGTCATCATGTGTTCTTCTTGAATGTACATGACTGTCTTCCTCTTCTGTTACTCAAAAATTCTTGTGTCCTACTATGGGATCAGAGCAGGAACAGGGGCATAAAAGTAACTGGGTAAATAAATCCACATCTGAATGTCTGAGTAACTTTTTGAACCTTCCATTTGTTCAATTTTGTGGTTTGTTTTGCTTCATTCTGTTTCATCAGAATATTGTCAATCAATCGGTGGACAGTGGTAGTGGTAGGTCACCCATTCTGTCTACAGAAACTGACGAGGGGATGTTTGTCCAAAAAACTCTTATTGCCCATGTGGAGTGTAAGTTTTAAGCCTTTAAAAGTAATTCATGTCTTTATTAATAAGGTGAGGGAATCATCTCTGGCTACTGAGGTGAAAGAAGGTTTCTCTTCAATTACATTTAAAGTCTAGAGTCATGATAGTCTGAAATTGATGCAGTTTGGTCATTAAATACCTCAGTGGGAGTGTGTAACAGCAGCTGTCATAACTTGTTGACACTTGTTGTTTCTAAATAAAATGACTTATACATTACTGGAATGAGAATTAGATTAAGTCCTCTTTGCTATGTACAATTTTCAGAGAGAAATTCCAGAAAAGAAATGCCTTCTGCTGGTGTAGCTTTGTAATTTTTGTTACACTACACAACTTTATGTTCAGTTCTTAAGTTCTTATGCCACTTTATAGTAACAGCCTAGAAACTGTTCCTTGACTTCAAAAACTCTAGTGGTGGAAGCTTAAATTAGCATTCATAGTGGAAAGCAATATATACTGTATTTAACCATCATCCATTAAACACAATTCATGTAGAAGAACCCATTCTTCTTTTCTCAGAATGCTGGCAAAAAACCTGACAGATTCTATGCTGGATTAGAAAAAAAATTTGAGTTCCTCTTGTTAACTGCTTCCCTGGTGTGTTGTCTCATATCCTTATTTGAAAGCAGGCAGATTCTGAGATGCTTTTTACATTTGAAAGCAGTTTGCAATCCATAAAACATTGTCAAAAGTTGCCTCGAGTTAGCAAATCTCTTCTTGAGATCATTTGGTGCAATCCTTTGGCATAAAACTACCCATTATAGAAGACTTCTATTTCCATTTCCTTCTCATCAGGAGCTTTCCCAATGTAACTTCAACTGAGTATGAATTAATAGTTTAAAGATTAGTCTCTGACTTCAGGACCCTCTCTCGGAAACGATCCATGGCTATTGGATCTGGTTTCTATCCCAGAGTGTCTCTCAATTACAGTTTAATATACAGCTTTGTAGCGGCATCTTGTTTCAGAATGAAGATAAGTGGGGAAATCATTTTAGCAGCTCATTTGGCCAGGGCAACCAGGGACTGCTCTTCCCAGAGTGCACAGGCTTGCACATGGCATGCAAGAGGTAGTGCATTTGGCTTGGTAGCAGGTGCTCTGGAGTGAAGGCCTAAAATTCACATTTGTGCTTGTCCTACTGTAAGAGCTACATTTGTGTCAAGTGCTCCAGTAATTGGTAAAGTCACGCTAAGGAAGTCACTTTTGCCAGCTAGGGTATGACACTGAATTGTACATCAGGGAAATTAATCTTTTCTTAGGGGCTGGGTTACCCTGGTGCAGCACAGTGGGTAAGTAATTTCACATCCATATGACCACCTGTAAAACGGTAAGAACTAGACACAGATTTTTTTTTTTTTCCCCTTTACATGTAGCTTATAAATTTAGAATGTACTGATAACTTACCTGCAAATTTGCAGGTTTTGAAGGTGCTAAACCAAGGTATTTTAATTGAAAATAATTGGCTTTAAATGGTTGGATTTATAATAGGATAATTTGGAACACAGCAAAATTCGAATTTAGCTTAATTTCAAACTATGGAAACAAAAGAAGCTTTGAATCCATGGGTGAAATATGGCTATTGTCCAAAAGCTGCTTGGAGCATTTTTCTGTCAGATGCCATCAGTCGTGCAGCTGGCATCAGCCTGCTCAATGTCCAAGGTGAGTTCACATGGGTTTTGTTTGTTCTTTTCTCTGCACAGACTCAGTATTGAAAGAGAGGAAAATAATTTTCATTCTAGAAGCTGTAAAAGCTGCAAACCTCAAATGCTTCTCTCTACATACAACTACAAAGAAGATTTTGAAAGGCAGTTATAAGACTGCCTACCTTTTTGGTGCTATTAAAATATACGATATTACTGTGCTTTCTCTCAAGCATTACTAAGTATTTATAGAAGTTGTGGTCCAGAAGTTTTACCTCAACTAACATACTGCAAATTCAGTAATGGCATTGCTGTTCTAAATTGTGCCCAAAGGACTAGTGACTATATTTACTTTTAAATTGGGTTATCAAGTGCCCATAAACAGGTATTTAGTAGCAGTGATATTCCTAACTTAGTTTTTCAGCACCAGTGCATGAACATTTTGGTGAGAAGTTACTCACTAAACTATGCAATATTAAATTAACAGAAATAACAGCTTGAGTTTGCAAGGGTTCTAAAAGGTAATCCAAAATACCCTCGGTGTTTCTCTCTAATTTTAGAATATAGAAAACAAGTCAGACCTTTTCAAGATGGTTTGGGAAGGTGATTACTGTGCATCAACTACAACAATCACAATAGTCAAAAGGGTCTTTGTTTGCATGGGGTTTACGTTAGTCTTGGCAAGCTAACTTGCTTTTCAAAATGTGAAATAAGCATCTAAAATGTGAGTGATGATTCTCTGTTAATAACAAATTATTCTAATTTTAAAAAGAAAAAGGCCTGTATTAAATATAAGCAGCATTTGCTGTAGAGGAAAACATGGTGTGGTTTGGGTTTTGATTTTGGTGCGTATTTTTTTTTTGTGATTTTGTTTCTTTTTTTGGTGAGGCTTTTTTTTCCTTTTTTGTTTTTTCTTCCTTTGTTTTTGGGGGATTTTTTTTTGTATTTTGTTTTTTGTTTTGTTTTAAATTTGAAGGACAGTCTTCTGGAAAAATTTGTCTTGTTTCACATCAGTAGAAGATCTGAAATAGCTGTGTTGTAATAAACCCTTCAGTAGGTATCAATGTCTGAGCAGAAGCTGGCATTTTGATTTCAAGCATCCTTTTTTATTTTTACTTTTTACACTATTTAGAAACGATTGACAGGTAGTTGTTCTACAGTCTTTGCTTCAGAAGTTAGTTGGTTTGGTTTCCTGCTGAGAATAGTGAAGTCTTCATCTGCAGAAATGCAAATCTACTGAAAACTTTTTTTCTTTGGAGTTCCTTTCTTTTATCTCCAAAGGGAGAAAAATATTCTGCATATTTCTACCAGACAAGTTAAAACCATTGATCCAAAAGGTAGTTGGTTGCAATAATTAATAGTCATATCTGAAGATTTTCGAAGTACGTGAGATGCTTGCTAGGAATTTTAAGTCTCTTCACTCTACATTGTGAAAGGAAAGCTGTATGTTTTGAGGCTGATGCCAGGAATATGCAGTAATGAATACTGCTGGCATGTGGTTTGAAGTGACATGTAACTGCTTCTGGCTGCTGAGGATTAGTTGTTGTCAGCCAGCTTTAGACTTAAAAGTCAAGTTAGACTTTTCACTGCGCAGTTGAATAAATAATTTTCTCTGCGCAGGGTAAGTTAGTATTTTTGTTTATTGTGTGTGAATAAATTCAGTACTGGAAAGTACAGTTATTTGTGTGATGAAACTGGTTTATTGAGTATGTGTGTATGTGTGGGAGGGTTTTGCCTATGTAAATAAGATACTGCAGCTGCAGGAGTTCAGCAAGTAGTTTTCCCCTTAGAACTTTGTTGTTCCTGGTTAAGAGATGTTTGTCATTCTTTCATTGATTACACACAGACACATGCATGCATAAAACTGCACATTTTCAGGTTTAATTTTCTTCACCTTTTGCTTGGTCCACATAAAAGGGTATGTAAAGTTTCTTCCTCAGTAAGTACCAGCAGTTGTTAATGTGGTTGTTAGAGAACGCCAGTTCTTTTGCTGTAGATCTGCATGATGTCTGCTGAATGCTTTCTTGAATACATAATGGTTACTTTTAATCTTAGCACTTGCTTTAACTTAATGGTTAAATCCTGTTTTTCTTTAGCTGTGCTACAAGATGCTACTTCCTTATATAAAAGCTGATACTAGTGTAAAAAGTGATAAATTTCACAGTTGAACTGAATAAGATAACTAGTAGACAGATTTTGTGTGAGGAGTATTGTGAATTAAAACTGAAAAGGGGGATCAATGTTGCTGTGAACTACCTAACCAATGCCATTATTTTGCAGACAGTCGCTGACATAAAATGCATTGCTTAACAGTATTCTTATTTCCAAACTCCTCAAGTTTATGAAAAGAAGGTGTCTTTAAAATGTCTTTTTAGCAGCTGGGGTTTTCAACAAGAGTTATTTTCTTTACTGCTCTGACAGACCCAAAAGAAAAAGATTGTGTTTTGAGAGAGACTTTTAAAATACATTTTTGTTCTGGAGTGAGGCCTGTCTTAAAGAGCGAGAGTAAATAGTTTTCTTCTTTATGTTTTTATAACTGCTGTGCCTGCTCTCAATTAAGGAGGTAGTATGAATGCTCACCTTTTTAGGATAAAGTTACAAAAGTAAGTGCAGTGCCTAAGAAACAGTTTCCTACTTGGTATCAACAGGTAGATTTCTGAGCAATTCTGATTACTGTTCTGCTATCTGATTTATGGGTTTTTTACTAAGCAGTTGTGACAGTAATCTGAAGCTTTCACTTCCCAGTAAAACCCTAGAGGTTAAACTGTTGTATGGATTCTTTGACTTCCTGTGACATTTGCTGACCTTGTAGACATGTCCAGATGCAGCTGAGTCTGCTTATATTTTTTGCATTTTATAGACATGTGTGTGTCTGTAATTGTAAAGTCCATCACCTATCATAGAATTACAGAATGGTTTTGGTTGGAAGGGACCTTAGAGATTATTTAGTTCCACCCCTCCACTAGGGCAGGTTGCTCAAGGCCCTGTCCATCCTGGCCTGAAACACTGCCAGGGATGGAGCATTTACTGCTTCCTTGGGCATCCTGTTCCAGTGCCTCACCACCCTCATAGTAAATAACTTCCTTATATCTAACTTAAGTATCTCCTGTTTAAGTTTGATCCCATTAGCCCTTGTCCTGTCACTATGGTTCCTGAGCAAGAGTCCCTCCCTAGCATCCTTGTAGGCCCCCCTTCAGATACTGGAAAGCTGTTATGCGGTCTCTATGCAGCCTTCTCTTCTCCAGGCTGAACAGCTCTGATTTTCTTTGCCTTTGTATGAGAGGTGCCCTAGGCCCTTTAACATAGAATCGTAGAATCAGCTAGGTTGGAAAAGACTTTAAGGTCATCAAGTCGAGCCTTTTTATCATTCTCGTGGCCTTACTCTGTACTTGCTCCAATAGTCCCATGTTCTTCTATGTTGGGGACATCAGAACTGCACAAAGTACTCCAGGTGGGGTCTTATGAGAGTGGAGTAGAGGGGCAGGATCACTTCCTTTGATGTGCTGCTCATGCTTCTTTTGATGCAGCCCAGGACATGGTTGGTTTCTGGGCTACGAGCACACACTGCCATCTCATGTTGAGCCTTTCATCAACTAACACCCCAAGTCCTTCTCTTCGGGGCTGGTATGAATCACTTCTCTGCCCAACCTGTAGCTGTGCCTGGGTTTTCCCCACCCAGGTATAGGACCTTACACTTTGTTTTGTTGAACTTCATGAGGTTTGCAGTGGCCTATATATCAAGTGTGTCAGGGTCCCTCTGGATGGCGTCTCTTCGCTTCAGTGTGTTGACCACACCACAGAGCTCGATATCATCAGCATGCTTGCTGAGGGCGTGCTCAATCCCGTTGGCCATGTTGCTGACAAAGATGTTGAACAGGATTGATCCTGACACCAATCCCTGAGGAGCACCACTTGTTAGTGGTTTTCATGTGGACATTGAGCCTTTGTGTCTTGTGAGGTTACTTGGAGGCATGAGTAGCAGCTCCTTTTTTTTATTTTGTATTCAGTGATCACCACTGGATACACCTTCTTTCAGAAAATTAAGCTTTCATAAATTTAACAAAAAAAAAATCCCAAACAAAAAAACCCACAACAAAACCCCACCAAAACCAAACAAAAATAAACAACAAAAAAAACCTCCAAACCAACCAAAAAACCACAACAAAATTTTTTAATGTAAGCTTTCTGATCCAAATAATTGGATATATTTCAGATTTGGAGATCAGTACTTAAGGTCAAAGAAATAAGGGAGCATTTTGTGGGTGTTGCATCGTTGCATCTTTTTCACCATGGAATTTATGTGAGAATTCCTTTTGCACGTGGTGATCATATACCGTAACATTCTAATATTGCCATTAAAATATTAATGCAGTAGGATCCAAAAGTTACACAGTGCTGAAAAAATACATATGTCTGTCCAACTGTTTTGGCATATGAGCTGCTACTTAAATTTCAGACTGCACTCTAAAGCACAACCAGATGAATCTCTACTGCCAGGGGACCTGGCAGATGCAGTGAGTGTGTAACCTGTTAAGGCTTAAGTCAAGCAGTGCGAAGAAGTTGCTTTTCTTCGCACTGTTGCGAAGCCGTCCATGTCTACTGAATTACTGGACAGTCGTCTTGGATTAATAAATTGTGTACTACTTTGTATGTAGTCTTTATGACAGGCCACATCCAAATCACTTGACTTATCTTAACCTGGACATAGCTCCATGTAGTCTATGCTTTGTTTAGTCCTTGGAGTGTCTGCTCAGAAGTGAGAAGAAGTACAAAGTTGATTCAGAATTGGACTGAGACAAGCACTAGTAAAACTTCTCCCTGAATACAAATTTAGTACAATCTTACAGCCAGAATGGGGATGAAATTGCAAGTACTCTTAGCTTTTTGAATGTTGAAGCTGTGGTCTGTTAAGATATGATGAGGTTAATTAATAAGTTGTGGCATCTACTAAGTCTTGAAAGGCAAACTTGAACAAAATAGTAAAATAATTTTTACTTCTGACTGTTCAATTTCTAATGATCTCTACCATACAGATCAAAGCGATTCATTTTAATTCAAAGTAAGCCTGTCATAACACTCTTAAAGTAAAAATTTCTTGCTTCTACCTTTGTTCTAACATATGCCTGTCTTCATTCATTGTTTCTCATGGATTTGATTTTTGCCTGTTTCATTAATGCTGTTACTTGCTTGTGACCTTGATAAATCATTCCCTTCCAAGACAGCTTTGTCTTCATTTTTAAAAGTGATCATTACTGAGTAGCTTCTATTGTGCCAAAATTGGTACCAGTGGATGGACCTTTTTGTGTGCAATGTTCCATCAAATTAAAAAAAAAAAAAGAAAACATCTCTTTCATGTTGCAGTGTTTTTCAATATGAAAAGGTTGAGTTGTGTGTGTTTTTACTATTCACAGCCCTTTAAAATAGGGAGGGGGTAGGCTCTTAGGACTACTAAAAGATCTGTCTGCAGCTGGGTTTGAGCCTGATTTATCTGGCAGCCAGAAGGGTTGGACTGTGGTCTCGAGAGCTAGCAAATCATTCCTTAGGGCTGGCATAGCTACTTGGATGGACTGTGTTATACATGTTAGTTGTTTGGAGATCTGCAGTGCAATTATTCTGACTCTCAGTGCAAAAGATGTGAGTTGAAATAACATATGGCAGAAATGTTCAACTTCGCACAGTTTGCTGCTTGGCAAATTGCTTTCAGTGCTGACTACATGGGAGTTTATTGTTAATGAATACTTTAAAAATTGTATTTAAGTGCTAAAAAAAGCCAGCCAAAGCTGTTCAACTATTTAAAGCCCCAGTTATAGCAATCGCTCAATCACTTGTTTGGGAAGGTGAGGAAGATGGAATTCTTACTTCATTTTGCAATTCTTCAAAACTGTATTGCCATACTTTACAATACTATCTCACATTTTAGGCTGTAATTCCATTTTACTCATGTTAAAAAGAGCATACTTTGTTTAGCAAAATACAAGGGTAATAGTTAAAATTCTTTTATAATGTCAAATTTTTAGTACCTGGTAGTGGGTCACTGATCTAGTACTGAGAGTCAAAAATGAGTTTTCATGATGATTTATTTGATAATAAGTTCTAGATTTTGAGTTTATACACAGCAATTTATCAATATTGCTCAAAATCTTGATAAAAAATATGTGGTGAAATTGTGTGTTGGGATTGGGTTTTTTTGTTTGTTGGTTGGTTTGTTTTTAATTTTTCTGTCCTTGATAGTTGTGGCCTTTCAAGCCTTTTAGCCATTGCCAAAATATTTTGGTAGGTCTTCTTTGTTGTATGCAGAGGAGGTCCCAGGTGAGCATCTACATTTTCATCATTTACACATATTTGCTTAGAGCCTTAAGCTGTGTTTTTAGTTATGCAAACTTCCTTCAACAGTGTGAGATTTGGGAAACTTACATTTTTCCCTTACAGTGCTAACAATATACTTCGTTCTGGTAGTTAAATAACTGATGTGCGTTTGTCTTTTCAGTGTGGGTGGAGTGATACTTGAGTGTAATGGAGTGCACTAGATCTTTTTTGTCTAGTATTACAAGGGAAATAGTGCTTTGATTGTGACAAAATAGTCTCAAGCAATGCAGAAGTTATATCTAATATATCTAAAATACTTCTGTTTTCTTTCTCAGCATTACACTGCTGCCTACTGATACCTTAGCCTATTTGTGTATGGATTTAAAGAGCACGTTTTTTGGAACATGTTTGTAAACAGCTTCCTGTTTTCCTTTACTATGCAATTAAGGAATTACGATTTCCAAAATGTCCTAGCATCAGAGGTGATCACTGCTAAGTTGTGACTAAATGTTGCAGACTGTTGCCCCCCTAGTGAGAAATTGAGAGCTGCTGCTGATCTTCGTGCTTTAATTAGAATAAAGTAGGGAGATGATAAAATCAAATCTGAGATTTGATCTCAAAACTAGTCAGTTGTAACTCTCCTCAGTTTTGTTTCTTTTCTTTGTTTTCTTGGTTTTATTTTTATTTTGTTTGGTGACTGGGTTTTTCTTGTTTGGGTTTTCTTTGTGTGTGTGGGGGGGTGGTGTGCATGTTTAATAGATTAAATTTTCACAATTTTACAATCTAAATCTGAAGTTTTATTGCCAAAAAAGTGAAATCGGAGAAGCATGAACCCTGATTCTCTGGGACAGAAGGTGGGGTTGAGTTACAGTTTCCTAGTTGCACTGATACTTTGGTTTAATGAAAGTTAACAGTTGCACTCTTTTTTTCCCTTCTGTTTTGATCTGCTTGCTACTGTTCCTTACTTTGCATAATAAAAAGGTGTGATGTGAGATTCTTAAATCTGATTGACTGTGTCCTGACAGTTCATAGAAGTGCAAAGCAGAGGAAAGCAGAATCTGGCAAACAGCTGCCATGTTCTGTTTAGGGGGTTTTATAAGATTGTCTGCCAGAAATTACCATACTCAGAAAAGATGCTCAGATAGGAGTCTTTGAACACACTTCTTGAAGAAACAAAGCTATCATTGATACTTTCTGTCTTACAGAAAGTAGAATACTTTGCTATAAAAGTTGGCCACAATAAAGCATCTTGAAACATCTCATGAAAGAAGAAAAGGAGTTTAACTTGAGAGCTGCTTGAGACTTAAGACCAAAAGCTTAGGAAGAGGAATGCTTTTAAATATTTTTCTATAATTTAAACTAATGAAGTTTATTTAACATTGGAAATACTACCTTTGTGTCATCGATAGCTTTTAGAATAATGCTGATCCCACTGCTTCAGCTTCGTAAGACAAACTTCTAATTTTTTGCTTTTCAGTTGAGAATTGAAATTCTTAACTGAAAAGCAGACATTTTTTTTCAGGCTTTTATTTTCTCCTGTAGTGGTTCCTTGCCTTAGGTCTTGTTTGATGGCTATTCATAAATATGGTATTCCCTGTAAGGCATATGTTTGTGCTATCTGGGTCATCTTATTATTGCTATCTGCTCTTTGCTAAAGATCAGTAGGATTGACTTTGATGTAAAAATACTTGGTTCCTCCATAGCTAGCACAAAGTGAGGAGCAATAATGAGTCAGAATGATGTTGGAAGTTTACCCTGGTATTATAGAAGAGTTAGTTTTTGTGTGGGAGCGGAAGAGAGGAGTTGCAGGCAGTTGTGGTAATTTTGTTTCATTTTACGTAATTTAAGAGGAAATTTATCTACTTTTTGTCTGGGCACATGCTCAGGGTGACCAACTGAAATGCACTTGGTGTTTGGTTGTGTTACATTAAGGCCGATGGGGGAAAAATTGAGAACAAGAAATAAGATGCCTGTTACCTAAGTGAGCAGTTTAAAAAGTTGCTGAATTGAAAATGCTGAAATAAAGCTGCATCACTGTTGTAGATGTACCTAACACATCCATGGTGACCATGTTGATCTGTAGGCAGTAGGTCCTAATAAGCAGCCTGTGTGTTAGATCTCGTATTTAGTAGCCTTGTGTGTTGGCATTAACAAAGCATTGCAAGAAAAAGCAAAGAACTTTAAAGTACTGAGCTTTCTTAAGCCACCAGCTGGAAAAAAGGAATGCTTAGAGCTGATTATTTTAGGTTTTGGGAATAAGTTGACTTCTGATTTCTGAGGGGTTTTTTTTTTATTGCTTTTCTAATAGTGAAAAGTAATTGTTCAGACTATGGCTAGATTCCAGACCCAATTTTTAGAGTCTGATTTAAATCTTGTCATTAATTTCATGGTGATTTGGCTTTTTGTTGCTTGTAAAACAAACAAAAAAATGTACTAGTGTTGCAGAGAGAACTATAACAAGATTTATGTTCTTAGCGTCCTCTTGGTATGTTCAGTTTTTGTTCTGGATATATTCTAAGGTCAGTTATTTGTAAAACATTGAAATTTTGGGGTAATTTGTACTATATGAGAAGTCTTAATTTACTGCAGAGTTTGTCATTTTGGTGGCCCTTTCATTTTATGTTCTAGAGAAACAAAGTAGAATAATGCTTGTTTTTTCCTGTGAGGGTACTGCAGCTACTTAGAAGATGGCAGGAGGCAATGTTTTCTGTTTAAAAAAAAGATAGGCAACTCTGTTAATCAGCAAGTAGAATGCTGAGAAATTAGCAACTTTTATGTCTTGCTATGTAACTGACTGATTAATAACTTCAGGATTTTAGTCTTTCATTTGAATGCTGAGTTCCATTGTAGTGGAGCAGGTGGGTTTTGGAGCGGTTCTGAACGTCTTGTAGGTAACAAAGTAGTCCTCAGGGGTCTAATATTGCTTAGCTAAGGGAAACTGTTTAACCAGCTAACTTGAGGAAGTTACCCTTTTCAGAAGGCCTGAATATAGCTCCTCCTTAGTTGGGTTTTTTTTCAGAACTATTTTTTCTTTGAAGAGAAAGTTCATTAGGCACACTGTATGAAGTGGCTATGTTTTCAGTTGGCCTCTGGAATGTTTTCTGCAACTCGGCTCAGAACGTATCTGTAAGAAGGTATGATTCAGGTTTTTTAAACTATGTTATTCCTGGGTTTCTTTCCTTTTTTTGTGTATTGCCAATAGGAGTTGGTTCATTGAGGGTTGCCTGTTGGCTCTTTATATTAGTATCGGAAATACCTGTTCCTATGTGTTATTGTTATAATACTAGGTTCACAGAAATTTATTTGACAACTGGGAAAATGTCTACCCATTGTAATCATGTAACTTCATTTCCAGATCTTCAGTTCATTAGCCAACTTGGCTAAAAGCTATAAAATGTACCAGTTCTATTCCCTTTGAAGTATTAGTAGCATTTCTGTTGTTGTTGGCAAAGTTTCCACTGTTAGTATTGTGTTTCCCTGAGAGAATATGTATCCTGCAAGAAATCTTACTGTTATGCAGACCGTACTACACCAGACTTTGTATTATGCTGGTTTGTGCCATAATAGTTTTATGTCTGTTTCTATTTGACAACTAATTCAGTAACTTATTGGAATAACTTTCCTTTTTAAAACCTTCTGTTTTCAAACTGCACATAAAGCAAAAATTACTTTCTTAATAGCAGAGTTTAATTTGAATACTGAAATTAATTTAGTTGTCCCAGAGAGATTATTTTACTGCTTTTCTCTCCATGAGAGTCCCTTTCTTTTAGAAGAAAAATCTGTTGTGAATGAGCAGAAGGTGTGATGGCAGTAATGCTCTTGCATCTTTAAGTGAAGCAGTGTGTGTAAACCAGACTGTGATCGTATTAGATTGCAAAGGAGTCAAGATGTTTGTTCATTCATCTTTGCCCAGGAGCAGTATACCCCAAGTATCATCTGACTACTGTGTATCTCACTGGCATTGTGAATTTTACTTTGTGTGCTTTTAATTAGGCTGTGTTTTAGTCATCATGTTTTGCCTTTTTTTTTTTTTTTAAGATCTTTAGCTATGGAGAATTAAGTTCTTTATAACAGCAGATCAGATATCAAATATAAGGGGATACTGAGAGTGCAATAAGGTGGTATGCTGACAATGGCATGAGTGTGATTCTATCTGTTCACCTTTGAGTTATTTCTAAACCTGTTTTATTTTCAGGATGGCTTTTGTTGCAAATATGAACAGAGCATGTTGGTATGTTAAAAACAGATTTAGGTCATAGTGTCAGAATAATCTTGCAATAAAATGGGAACTTTTCTTCTGCTTTGATATGGGAAAAGGCAATTTTGGGCTTTGCCAAGGTTGAGGAGCCAATGCATGCATCTGAATTACCTTTGTCTTACCAGTTCTTCCCTTTGTTGCAGTTGATGGGCAAATTCACAGGAATTACATCACTGTTATTTGTGGAGATCTGCAAGGTGTCTTTTCTTCTCACCTATAATTAGTTTTCTTGATTTAAAGATGTACCAGCTTTTAGTACTGTTTCTTTGTTCATCCAGATACTGATAAAGGATCTGCTGCAGATATGAGTGGCTGTATTTCATCATTCTTTTGATACTATACAAGCTTTTGTGGTTAGACACAACTGTTGCAGAGAAGGAAGTAGCCAAATTCAGTAGCTTTCAAGAAATATGGACTATACACAAGGTATAGCTAGTTTCTGGAACATTAGAGAAAGCCAATAAAGGGAGTTGAACATGCTAAAAGAAGGTTGAACAGCATTTATTTGTCCTCTTGCATTTACTGGTCTTCTGTGTTCCCAGCTTCTTTAATTTGTAAACTGTGTTTTACTGGAAACAAAAGACAATTGAAATCAGTGCTACAATAACTCTGAAGGTGTAAACCTGCAATTAAAGTTTTATCAACTTGTGTAAAAATACTGATAAATTCTGCTTCAAAGTAAAATAACCAAAATTCTTAATGTAGGCACAACCACAGTGTGTGAAGTATTCAGTATATTCTGAATAAATTTATTAGAAGAGTTTGGAATTTTTTGTGGGATGTTTCTATTTTCTTACTCTCAGTAAAATTCTGCCTACATTTAATAAATTATTCAGCTGAAACCAGGACATGGTATTCTGCTGTCCAACCTTTTCTCTTTTATTTCCTTCCTCCCTCTCGTCTGATCTGTTCAGGCCTTTGTGAGAAGGTGGAATTTTTTGTTTCATGAAGGAAGAACATGTTTTCTGCAGCTGGGGAGAAAAGTAGCTGTTCTTCCAAAATACTTGAAAGCAGCTGTCAGGCATAGGTTCTGTTCAGCGTTGCTTTTTGTTTGGGCTTTGCATTAGGAGGTGGGAGCCCAGCTTCTTCATGTATTAGATTTCCTTATCCAGCAACTGAATTTAGGTGGGAGATGGCAGCATTATTACATTAAGAAGTCACTAATTTTAGACTGTCTGTTGTTTGTCTAGGTTTTTAGCCCGTTTCTTGGTAAAGATGGCAGCCAACAATGCAGTGCTGAACAGACTGGAGCAGAAGGGTGCAGAGGCTGATCAAGTTATTGAATACCTCAAGCAACAAGTAGCTCTGCTCAAGGAGAAAGCTAGTAAGGCATTACCTATCTTATGATAAACCCGTTAACCAGATGGATAACATTTATTCCTTGTAGAAAAAAATGAGAACATGGACAACTTTACTGATGTTGTCAGCCTTCTGAGTGTGATTCAAGTTCTCCAAGATAAAGATTGTAATAGTGGCATTGCTTCACTGTCTAGTGGTTTGTGGGGTTTTTTTGAAGCTGCTTATTCTGAAGTTGAAAAGGCATGAATGAGGACGGATTAATGACACAAACAGATAATGGAAATTCAGTAGGACACAGTTCTATCTGGGGAGAGAAAGGGAGTCAGGAACAGTGTGAGGCTGTGCGTTTGGCTGAACGTGTTACTGCTTTTCCACCACTGGGATTCTCTCAAGAATATCATACCTTCAACTTTTATATTGGTATCAGTGAATTAAGGTGCTCTGTATTATAAACATGAACAAGCTTTTTCAGAGAGGTTTCTTGGAATTTTTTCTTGTGAGTCTATTTAAGGGCCTGAGAAGCTAGTATACTGAGAGGCAACATGAGTACGTGTTGTAAAAAAAAAAAAAAGGCTATTTCAACAAAAAGGGATTACAAAATATTTCTGATTATATACTCCTTGAAAGCTTCCACTTTTTTGTTGTTTTGCTCACAGTGTTTCACTTTTCTTAAAACAAAACCACCAAAAAACCAAACCTCTCTTTGCCAAATAAAGAATCCTAATGATCGAATCCTAATGACTGAAACCTCTAGTCTTGCAGGCATCTCTCCGAGAAGAGAAGAAGCTCCGTGTGGAAAATGCTAAACTGAAGAAAGAAATTGAAGGGCTGAAACAGGAGCTGATTCAGGCAGAAATTCGAAATGGAGGTGGGGGAAGAGTCCTATCCTCATCCAACATAGATCTATTTAGCACAAAACATGATCTGAATTATCTTGATTTTTGTCTTTCTCTATGTGACTCTGGCATTTCTTATAAATTCTGGATTTTCCTAGGTTTCATGCCTGTGACAAGTTACTCAATTCCAACATTTTAGTATGTGCAAAGCTAATATGCTGGACTTGAATCAGGCATGGAACTGGTTCTCTCTGTGATTTTGTACAGTGACTTTCATAATTAGCCATGAATTTGACTGATGGCAGTGACTCCTTATAATACCTTAGAAATTGCTGAATGTCTAACACTTTGTGATGCTCTTGAGTTTTTAATGTCATGACTGAAAAATCCCTATGGAAAATCAAGCTATAGTTCAAAGAACAGATAGGCAATGACTTATTAGAAAATCTGTGGTAATGTAAAATTAGAAACCATGTGTTTTGAATTTCTGATTTTATGCTTTAGTAAGACCAGCCATTCATTGCACTTTTTCCTCCTTTCTACTCCTCTGCGTAGCTCTGTTCAGCTTGCACCATCCTTATATAATTCATAGTAAAAGGAAAGGAGAAAAAACAAAATTGAAGTGTTACAGATCCTGCTTGTTTTGTTTAAAACTATTGTCAAAGAAAGCCTCTTCTGCCATCAACAGCTATTACTAGATTTACCCATGCTGTCAGAGATATTATCCAATTTAGCGGGATGCTAACATTCAACTGTATTGAAAGTTTTTTCTGGTAAAACAACCCATTCTGTCTTCAAAGAGATTAGCATTGTCTAAATGCAGAGAAATATTTTTTTCCTTTGGGTTTGAATAAAGCCCTGTTACCTACTAAACCAAACCATTAATATTTTTACATTGTTTGTTACTGTGCAGCAGTACTTGACAGGTGTAGGATAATTCACAGAATTTGTTATGCTTGAGAGAGGTTTCAAGGGTTATGTTTTTCCCAAGGTGGGAAAACCAGCTTTATTTAGCTGTTTTATCTACAAGGTAATAGAAATAAATTAAGATTTTTTTTTTTTTAAGTAAATTAGTGCATGCTACTTTGACAGAATTAAGTAGCTGAGCACAGAAATTAGATGAGCACAAAGGCATTGTTCTTAACTGATCAGAGTGATCATATATAGATTGAGTATGTCATAGTGTTCAAAGTTCTGGTAATCCTTCTGACTTCTGTGGTTTTGATTTTAGTTAAACAGATTACAGTTCCTCCTGGTACAGCCATTTCTACAGCTTCATTTTCAGATGATGTTCCGCAAACTGCAGCAGTCACGTCATCTGCTGGTTCCAAAGATGAAATTAAAGGTGAAGATGAAGAAACGAAAAAGAAGGAAAAAGTAGAAAAGAAAGGTACTTCAGTTTTCTTAGCTGTGATAGACAGTTGAGGAATTTAATTTATGCAAGTATTTTTACATCATTTTGGGTACAGAAAAACAGTTTCTACAGCCATAGTAGGAAGAGTCGTGCACTAGCTCTTAAATCTTGGAAGTACTTGAAGCTAATTAAGGCTCTCAAGTAAGCTGCAGATTCTTAATTACATGGGATACATGGCAAATTTCTTTTAACGTGACTGAACTCCCTTTTTTTAAACAGTAAAAAAAAAACAAACCCTCCCACAAAGCACCCAAATATCCCACAGCAGAAAAAAGCAAAATCAGAATACACACACAAAGAGAGGAAAAAGTAAAAAGGGGGAAGGAAGTGAGGTGAAGATGAGGACTTGAAATTTAGAGAAGTTTGGCAGACTGTATGGCTTTCTGTTCTGAGGCTTAGTTAGAATTTTTTTCTGCCGTGGAAACAGTGCAAGCAAAAGGTGAAGACGAACTCAGCAAAATACATTGCAAACAGTAGTAGCATAACAAAATACTAAAGGAAGAGTGTGAATTTGCTGTTTTCTGCAAGAAAGTATGCGAGGGTTTTGTTTTGATTTGTTTTTTTCTTTTTTTTTTTAATTTGATTTGGTTTTTTAAGGGTGGTAGTGTTGTTGGTTTTGAGTTGGTTTTTTTATTATTCCTGGAAAATTCTTAGAGGTAGTAAAGTTCCTTTAGATCAGATACATCCATGTCAACATTGGTGAAATTGTGTGGCTAAGAGTAAATGTACTGGGGTAAGCACATAGGCAGATAGTATAATCTAGTTCTGGCAGCAGGAAGTAAATGTAGAAGGGTATGCAGCCTTCCTAATACCTTTCCTTCTCCTTTTCTCTTTTAGCTGTCTGTATTGACTTCTGTTTAACCAACTCTCTTAATAGAAGAAAAGATGTCTGTTACACTTGCACAAAAATACAGATATCTATCTTTGTAATTTAAACTGATGTTTTGCAATCATTTTCTTAGGCAAGTTATTATTTATTTGCTATGAATTGATTTGTACAGCTTTTCACAGTTTGGGTATTATGCTGTTAGGGCACTGTGTCTCTGATTTTTCTGGTGAGCTATATGCAGACTTACAAGCTTCTTCATTTCTTTTGATGGACTTCAGCCTTTGACACATCAATATTCTGCAGGGCTGTAAATGTGAAAGCAGAGGCCATATGTTGTATCAGGCAACATATAGCTATTTTCTTCAAGTATTCAGTGGCTACAGAGCAAGCATGTAATTGGTAAGGAAAAATAAAGCTGTCTTGTGTTGTGTTTCCTCTCATTTTGCATAAGTAGCTTAAATTTGGAAAGCAGTCTATTTGGCTTTTTTCTTCTAGTGATTGTATTTGGGAAAGGTGAAATATGGTATGAACATTAAATAGTAGCCCTGAACAGGTTATTTCTGGGCAGTTAAAACATCTGTTGTAGGTGTAATATTTAAAAATCAAAGTAACTAATAAAGTTTGGTTTTGCAGTCTTGAAATTGATGAAATTATGGAATATCTCAAATCCCTTTGCTTTCTGTCACCCATCTCATGTTTGCTCTCTGGTTATTCCCATTGTCTTTGTTCAACTTGCAAATCTTGTCTATGAGGCTTCTCTGGTTATTGGTCCTGGGCTGATGCAAACACAGGCCAGACAAGTGCTGTTCTCTCCTTGGCTTGCGGCACTGAAATGGGTGTTTTCTGCACATCTATATGTATGCTATGTACACACATGCTTTGCTCTTTGCCTTATTTGGTAACAGGCTACATTTCTCTAAAGTGAAATAAATAGGGTGCTAAAAGCTGATTTTTTTTTTTTTTGACTCCAGATGATTATCATAGAATCCTAGAATGGTTTGGGTTGGAAAGGACCTTAAGTTCATCCAGTTCCAATACCCCTACTATGGACAGGGAGATCTCCCATTAGATGGGTTTGCTCAAGGACCTGTCCAACCTGGCCTTGAACACTTCTGAGGAGGTTTCTGTCAGCCCATTTCTCTAGCCTGCTCAGTTCCTTCTAGAGGGTAGCATGGTCCTGTGGCCTGTCAAGCACTCCTCCCAGCTGTGTATTATATAGAAATGTCATGAAGTGGAGAACAGTGAAGAATTTTACCAAGGATAATGATAGCAGGTCTTTTGAAATGATCTCAAACACTAATTGTTAAGTATTTTGATGGCATTTTTTCAGTTTCTCTTTAGTTATTATGAATGACTGGTTTTATTAATCTTAATTACATTACAATTAGATTAATAAACACCCGAGCTTTTTATTCATTATATATGAACTGATACATCTTTAAAGAGCTACTCCTTATGTTAATAATAAAAAGGCGGTATTTTTCTGAATGTATTGTGTAATTTCAGGCTTCTACTAGAGCAAGGATAATGGAAAATTACGTGCTGTGTCCACTTTTTTGGTTTTTTGCTCCCTAAAAAAGGGAGTTTAGTTTACATTAATGAGTAAGCTGTATTGGATGAAGGAATAACAGACTATGCTTATTTTAAGAAAGTTTTCTTAGATGTATCTTCTTCATCCCATGGAGATTATAGTTGTTAAGCAAATCTTGAATGCCTTTTGAACAGGACAGTCTTATATACAAACTGGATGTAACTTCCTTATCTTGAAAGGGATATCTAAATAAACAGCTAAGTATGAGAAGTGTTGCTTCATTGATTTTTTTATACTATACAGTATGTATAGATAATAATAAACCCTTGCATTGCCATAGAATAAAGACTGCATCAGTGGAAGCTCATAAGCCATGAGCATTTTCGCACACTAGTATGCAGAATGTTAGCTAAGGTCATCTTGAAGGGTTGCTCTCAAGAGAGGCTTAGAGAACTGGGGTGGTTAAATTTGGAGAAGAGAAGACTCTGGGAAGACCTTGTAATGATCTTCTGATACATAAAGGGAGCCTACAAAAAATCTGGAGATGGACTTTACAAGGGCATGTAATGACAGGAGAAGCGGGAATGTGTTTAAACTGATGAAGGGGAGATGTAGATTGGGTGTTAAGAAAAAAATACTAACTATGAGGGTGATGAGACCCTGGCACAGGTTGTCCAGAGTTGTGGCTGCCCCATACCTGGCAGTGTTCAAGGCCAGGTTGGATGAGGCTTTGACCAACCTGCTCTAGTGGAAGGTGACCCTGCCTGTGGGTTGGAACTGCATGATCTTTAAGGTCCCATCCAACCCAAGCTGTTCTAGGACTGTATGAACCTCCACTGGAAACTAGTAATAAAGGTGCTGACTCTTTACTCTTCATTTGTGTTTTGCACTTAAACTTGTTTCCCAGATTATACCTTGCTTTCATTTACAGTAGTCATATACATAATTTATGCTATTTTAAATGTTTATTTTATGAACTAAACTTTCTTTTATAGGTGACAAGAAGGAGAAGAAACAGCAGCCAGCTGCTGGAAGTAGTGATGCAAAACCCGTAGATGTTTCTCGACTGGATCTTCGTGTTGGCTGCATTATCACTGCCAAAAAGCATCCAGATGCAGACACTCTGTATGTTGAAGAAGTGGATGTTGGTGAAGCAAGCCCAAGGACTGTTGTCAGTGGTTTAGTGAAACATGTTCCTCTGGATCAGGTATTGACAAAATTATTTACTGATAGCTTTTCCATTCCTAAAGTATCTTAAGAGCTTCATAAACATCCTGTTTATAGGACGTGTTTTTGTCTGTGAAAAGATTTCTGTGGTCATGAAAACAAAAGTAAAATGCAAATGCAAGTAACACTTAACATTTGCCAGAAAACAGGTAAGTACCCTTCCCCTGTATCAGTTCCTTTTTGCTTCTGTCCTGGGATCATATCCTGACTCCTCTGTGAGGCTATTAATACACAGTGGGCTTCCTAAACCAAACAGATGTCACTCTCCCTTTAGGTTTCCTAGTATGTAATAGAGAACCCATAATAAATTATTTTGCTATTAGCGAAAATTTTGAAACCTTTGCCTCCCAACTTTATTCATAGCCTATTGGAGTGTTTAGCATGGAGTAAAGCAAAGAGCAGGTAAATTTGATGTAGATGGTAATGAGTGTCTTAAACAACGGTAATGCAAAATGTGTATTTTTACTTTTTGTCCAGAATATGTTCTGCTTCTGTGCTTTCTTTAGTTGATACACTTCGCATTTGATATGCATGGTTTCTGTATATCTTGGGAACAATCTAATACTTCAAGATTACATTTTCCTTTTAGAGAAACCCTCCTTCTACAGGGTTCATGGCAGGGAGGAATTGACTGAAGGCTGCTTTTAAATTCAAATGCAAGCTTGGCAATTAAAGAAATGTTGTATTAGAGTGACCGTGGAACAGGCTATGAAGGAATTGATCTTAGCGTAGAAAAGCAGCATTTTCTCAAGTGGCTTTTCAGTCCTTATTAATGCCCTGTCGCCTTTCTTAAGACTGCAAATACAGAAAGCAATTAAAATTGTGATTGTTATGATGCAGAAAGTTACTGAACTGAAAAAAATCAGTAAATACACTAACTGTTTCTATGCTAACACCTGGTAGTGTCCAGTTACTAGATTTGCAGTGGGCAGAAATTTAAATTGCTAGCAGTCAGCTCTCAAATTGTAAGTCAGCTCTTAAAGTATGTATGTAGGAAAAACATCTTTAAAGCCTTTCTAAATTAACTCTAGGAACATGAGGTGTGTAGAATGCAGTGGCAGTACCAGTCTCTTTTCTCTTGACCCTGCTTTCTGTCTGGAAAAAATAATCCAAAGTACTCATTAAAAAAGAATTAGGGATCATTTTTGCATATTCTTTGGGAACAGTTTGTTTGTGAGTCTGGTTTTGTTTTTTGGCAAGTCTTTATTAGAGAGTAAATTTTTAGGGGCAAGCTTCCATCTTTTGTGGTTTTTCGAAGTGTTCAAAGACATGAAGGCCTGCCATGTGACTACTGGCATATATTTAAATAAAAATGTGTACATCAGATCAAGGACTAGGAATATAATTCACCAAAAATTCAGCTATTTATGATTGCAGTGCTTGATGTTCTAATTTAGTAGTATTTGTTGTATTTGTACCATCTGATTTTACTTTTGGTTATGAATCACAGTGTATATCTTCATGAACGTTTTGGTATGCAATGCAAGTTATTTAGGGGTGTGAAAACTTCTTGCATGCCCACTTCATGTGTCTTACATTCTAATTTTGTGCACCACTGATGGTGGTGAAGCAAAGTCAGAAGTTGCAGTCCCAAGTATCTTGTACAGATGGTAACAGGGATCTGAAACTGAAGGGTGAGGTGGACCGTACTAATACTGGCTCTTCCAGCAGCAGCTGGGGGCAACTGGAGAACATTCTGAAATGTCAGCAGGAATAGACAGCTTTTCTGCCACTACATCTGGCTTTTTGAAGTGGATCTCTGTGTGTTCCTACAATCAATACCTGTCTCAGGCAATTATTCTTGAAATACAGACCATTCTCAAGTATTGGTTTCCCCCCCCCCCCTTCCTGAAATCCCCTTTAACCTAGCAGATGCTCATGTCAGTGGTCTGAAGTGTAGGGTGAGAATGCAAGGCATGTGTCTTAAACCTAGAGAGAAGAGAAGGGGCCATCATCAGAAACACTGTCCTACACCCATTCTTTGTGAGAGGATGAATTACAGCTATATCTGTTAGGAACTGTATAGTTTCGTTTTTATACCAGAAACTTTTCCTTTCTATTTAAATTGGCTTAATGTTTTTTCTTTCTAGATCATTATTTAAGGGTTAGTGTTGTCCACCCAGGAATTAGCAAACAGTACTGGAATTTGCATTTCTTAGATAGAATGGTAATTATGTTCTTTGTGCATACTCTTGATCTTCTGATTTTCCTTGTCTAGTCTGCATGGAAAACATGTTTCTATAAATTATAAAGAACTGTGACTACAGCATGGCTGTTAACATATTGGCACATTCTGTGTAACAGAAGACACCTTTCTTAAACCCTTTTTCCTCTGCTTTTGTAGCATTAGGCTTCAAGGCTATATTAAATGCTACTGTGTTTCTTTCCAGATATAAACCAAATAGAAATCATTGTAACCAAGCTTCTTACTTTTCCAGGCAAAATTACCTTTGCTGGCAAATTTAAGGTGCAGACAAGCATGGAGTTGATTGAGGAGGGCTTCTTGTTGGTGTTGGCATTGCAGCTTGCTCTAGTTTTAAAGCACTCAGTGTGTTGGTTTTGATTCGTATTCACTAGCCATTGCAGTCTGGCACAGTATCTGATTTTGAGATAGAGAGGGATAGCTAGTTGATAATAAGTTATACGGGTAACTTCAGGGATTAGCTAGGGAAAAGAGCAATTTAACAGTGCTTCAAGGGTAAGGTCTAGGGGTTTGTGTATGGCAAACTTCAGGATGAACTTCCTCTGTTTAGTTCCTGTTCTTCATTCATGTTGGGAAACTGAATTGTTTTATTCTGAATGTGAAGTAGCTGTGTGACCAGCCTTAGAAACTGTCATAACTAACATGTTTGCTGAAACTAAGTGAGTTTATCACTAGTTGAGTTGTCAGTTTTGAAGTTGCTGGATTTCTGAAACAAAAGGCTCTCTGGAAGGCCAACAGAGGTTGTCACTGTTTAATCAAGGAGATAACATTTGAATATCCTTTGCTGAGTCTCAGGTCATTTATGTATCAAACGTGTCCTGAGCTGTCAAAGCCTTAATGGTTCCTTGTAGGCAAACAGTTGCTTCTGTTTGTTTCCCTTTAAGTGTAGAGATTTACCCTATAGTTCTTAACCAGAATTTACTTTACTGGATAATAAGAGATGTGCAGAAGGAAGCACACTATCTGTGTCACCTTCAGCTGCTTTCAGTAACTCCTTGTATTTCTGATAGAACTTTTCACATAATAGGAGTCAAATTTCTTCTTTATTTTTTTCTGCCCAATCTTATCTATCTGTCTGGAAACTCTCCAATTTACTTTTACAGTTAGCTTTGAAAAACTAGGTTGTTTATATGTTCCTCTAATTTTTGCGGTTACAGAGAGTGGTCATCAGTATAATTACAGGATCTGACCCTTTGTAGCTGATGCTTTTCAGGCTTTAATTTATCATTTACTGTATAAAGATCTCCTAAGAGCAGTGCAGATAGAATGACACCCAAACATCACCTGCCTTTACAGAAGGAATGCCTGAATACAGAGCTGTTGCTATTGTAATCAACCCTGTGTTTTTTGGAAACCCACAACAACTGAAAATTTTTGCATTGTTAGGAAGCACTTGTTTAGGTCTAGTTTCTTTTTTCTCTATTCATAGAACTTATCTGAAGAGAGGTTTAAAAATTGAGCCATTTATAACAAAGAGAAAAAACCCACCCCTCAAATAGCAGTGATATGGTTTTGGCTGACCATCTTGGGGTGGGATTTTCTTTTTGTTTCATAAAAATTAATCTTGTGGGGTTTTTACAATTAATTTGTGAAATCGATGTAAATCTTAGTTTAGAGCAGTTTTTCAAAAGAATTTGAAGATACTTCCTAGTAAAAGTGATGGAATAATGTGTATCTTTGAAATGTTTATAAATAGTTCTTAATTTTGTAATAGTAATTACTTCTCATACAAAAATGTCATGCAATATATATATATAAACATTTGGGCCACTGATTGGAGAGAAGGGAGTGATGTGATGCTAGTTTGGTTTTCTCTCCTGTTAGTTTGCTGAAGATGATGATCTCCATTTCTGTATTAATACAGTCTGGTTTTGTCAGTTGTATAATCTGTAATAAAAAAGCAATGCTCTGAAATCTGGATTTTTTTCCTGTTAGTTGAAACTGCAGTTGAGTACCAAATGCAGTAATCTTGTTTCTTCTATTTATCTATTTGCCAATTTTTATTCAATGCTAGATAATATCTACAACTTGCACTTCAGTGTCACTGACATCTTACAGCCATTTCTTGTGCAGCAGTAACTTAAGAAAGTTTCAGTCAATGAGCTTCCTTAAAGCTTATGCAAGATCAACTTTTTATTGTAACTGTTAATTTTGGGTGTTTATATTTTTCCTTTTGAATTGTTTTACTTTGAAAATATGCCTCAGACTACTTAAAAAAACTCATGTGATCAAGTATTAATATTGCAGGGTTGGGTTGTTTGTTTTTTTTTTAAGTTTATTTTGTAATACAGAAAGATCAAAATTGAGAAATAGAAAGATGTGTAGTAAGAGTATGGAAATTAAGGTTTCTTTACTTTCTGTCTCTCTCTAAATTTTTTTTATGCAATTTTTATTGAAAAGGTGTTGGTTTTTTTAGGCGTAAGAGTGGCAGTTTCCCCTAACCAAGTATGTTTACTCTGGTTTATTTTTATTAAAATAAAACAATAAAGGAAGAAAACTGGTTTTACAGTTTTGCTTAACAAATTGCAGTGCACAGTATATGCAGCCATATTTAATGGCTAAAAAAAATTCAGTGTTTGAGTTAAATATGTTATATTTAAGATTCAAGTGAGCTGATTATGTAAAATACCTATATGTTTCCAGTACACTGTTTGAAATATTTATCTGTGAGCTAGCCGAATTTGTAGGATGGGTTTTGGTTTTTTTTGTTTGTGTGTGGCTTTTTTTTTTTTTTAGCTATTAATATTAAATGGAAAATGCTTGGTTAATAGTTCTATATTGAAAGTAGACTGAAGTGATGATCTAGAATGAGTAAAATGGAATATGGGTGAAATGCATGGTCTGGTTTGGGGATTTCTGAATTGCACATTTTGTATTTCCATAATTATGTCACAATTCAGCAATTACTCCCTTATTCCCTGGCCACCTCTCAGGTGTTTTAACTGTTGTTACTGGTGTCCAGGGATTAAAACTGTGGGTCTTTTTCTGTATGATTCTTGACCATATTAAGGTATCTTCACTGTGGTTCTTTTGCTGTAATGAAATAATTGGAATCTCCAAAAGCATATGGCATTTAACTTCTCACATTCTTCCGGTTTCCTCCCCCAAGATGCAGAATCGAATGGCAATACTACTCTGTAATTTGAAGCCTGCGAAGATGAGAGGGGTAGTGTCTCAGGCAATGGTGATGTGTGCCAGCTCCCCAGAAAAAGTGGAAATTCTGGCTCCCCCACCTGGAGCAGTACCTGGAGATAGAATCACTTTTGATGGTTTTCCTGGTAAGTGGGTGTTTGAGAAAGTGGAGGAAATAGCTGACCTCAGTGCTGGAGCAGATAAAATAGTGTTTTAAAGCTGGTTGCATTTTTTTAATTGAAATTTTCAGTTTCAGTGGTTCAAATTATTTTATTATTAGCATACTAAAATTGTACAAATAAAAGATTGAAAAATAGTCACCTGGGGGGTTTGGTTTATTTTTGTTTTTATTTCTTTTAGCTGGAGACTAAGGTTTTTTGTTACTGACCTTTTTGTCCAAGTAATTATCAACTTCTAGTTGGTTTGGTGTCTCTTCGAAGGCAACCTAGCACTTCATGGTACTGTAATGAGGTGGGTAGAATCCTTGCTATGTCAGATGTCATTTATTTTCAGTGTTTGTAATTAAACATTTGCATTCTGATCAAGTTATTTTAAAGCATAAAGGTTCAGTTTGAGTCCTTGGAATGAAAATTGAAAGGACAGCTGGGTCTTATTTTAGTCTGAAGTATGAAAGCCAGTGAAGCAACAGAAGCAGCAGCAGCAACAATAAAGCAATTCTAAAACATATGCAGCTGTCCATCAAGCAGCTTGGAGTCAAGTTATTTTTAAGCCTTCTCTTTCCACCATAAAAAAATATTCATGAGATACAGGCTAATATTCCTTGGTCCTTTTAGTCAAACTAAGCACATGGTGACTTGATTCAAGGCAATTGGACTTTTTTCTGCAGGGACTTAAGAGTTTTCCTACAACTATCTTGAGTGTCATAGGGAAATGATTTGGTAAGGAATGCTGATGTCTGGAGGAGTGTTCCTTTCTGTTTGTTTGATGTTGTTGCCCTTAAGTGGACCTGATGCTGTCATGTACTCCAATACATGTATCTTCAAGATCTGTAGGACCTTTCTGTGTATTAAGAACTTCACCAACTTTCTGTCCTCCTTCAGTGGTCCAACTTATAAGCCTCTGAAAAAATTATTCCATTGTATGTCTGTAAATACTACACCCTCCCACACAGTAACTGCTGTATGACAGCAATAATTCTTGGAGATTTCGCAGCTAACTGCCAAATCTACTGCCTAATAGCAGTATAATTGACACTTTGACAAAACTCTTCAATGCAAAAATATCACAGGACCCATATATCTGTTATTTTAGTTGTATAATAAGGTAATGATTCTGGTCTAAGAAACCCTGGCAATTTAGTAATAATTATCTCTTTAAAAAAATAGAAACTGCTAAAAGTGGAGTGCAGTGGTTAGTCTGTATTTAGCAGGTTTCTTTAATCAAAGCTTTGGAGGACAGATGCTTTCCTTCAGCTGTATAATTATAGCCCACAACAGCTAAGTGGTATTAATTTTTCATAAGGTCACACACATCATCCCATCTTTTTGCCCCTTCTTACACATTCTTTCATCGGATATTGAGCTGTTACAAAGCAGAGATGTTTCTTGTTTATTATGGGAAATTCTTTTGTAATATTTAAACTGCCAGACTGAATGACATGTTTAACAAAATTTGGGACCTCTTATTTGGTTCTTTTTGTGCAAAGAGAGTGAGAAGCTTGTTAAGCCTGTACAAGTTTAAATTTATTTATAGAAAACCTTCTAAAGAATATTTTCTGGGAAGAAGGAATGCAGTGAGGAGAATTCATAGGCAAATGCACAGCCTAAAGCTCTGGTAATATTTAAAATTGGTGCCTATGCTAATCTATTATTGAGCTCACCACAGATCCCAAGGGAGCTTGACAGAGGATTCCAGAGAAACATCCAGAGCATGGTTTTTATAATAAACGTCAAGGGGTTTTTCTTACAAAAAGAAATTTGCTTGCTTTTTATATTTAAGGAGGGGGAAAGAAATGCACAGATCATTTAACATTCTGTTTAATGATATTATTAGTTTGTATGCATTCACTCTAGTCAAAGTCCAAGTCTCTCTTTGTTTATGAACTTGAGCATTAAGCAGAATTTTTACTTTTGTTAAAATGCACAGTTAGCTCTAAATGTTTAATAATGGTATTACTGATTTTTCTTTTAAATATTAAGTCCACTGTGGTTATGAAATAACTCAACTGCATTATTGAATTTTGCTCTGGCAAGGCTAGTGTACTTAACAGAAATCTGGCCTGGTCTACTTCTCTTACACAGTTACAGAAGTGAGACCTCTCTACAGGCAGAAGTAACTTACTTTTGGAAGCATTGAGAATGAGTAGATTAAACCACTGAAAATATCTGAAGGAGAAAAACAATGCAACAAGAGGAATGAGATTAGTTCATTTGACCGCCTGTTGGTCATGCAGTCCGGAATACACCAAGTAATAATGCACTTCAAACAGCTACTAGAAACATATACGTTGAAGTCCCTGTAGCCTTATAGTTGGCTTGTGGTCATTAGAGATTCTTCAATGATTAGATTTGGTAATGTAGTTAAACTGTCGACACCTCTAGGGCCTATGTAGCTTATCATGGTGTGTGTATACACCAACAGGGAACTGAGATTTGCAGAGACTGAAGCCATAATTGCTGAAATACAAGCTGATTGCTAATGCTGTTTTTTTAAGCACCAGAACTTGTCATCAAACGGTATGAAAAGAAGTAGAACAGTGTTGAAACTCGGGGCTAAAATTATGTATCAGTATTTGAATTTTGGACTAGTTTTGACTAAGTTCAATATTTCTTGACTGTAAGGGTACCTGCCAAATGTACTTAATAAATTTAAGATGTTGACAAACCTATGTCAACACAGGTAAGTAGTATATTTCTACTACCTAATTCCACATCTACTTAATTCTTAGGAACCCTTTTCTTCTATAGTAAATCATGTAAATCAACAGCTAGCGATGGTTGATTTCTTCCTTTTGACAGTATTTGTAGTCTGTTGCTTAAAACCTTTTTTCTCCTGAAAAATCAGCATTTTGAGACATGCTCTGGAGATATTTCCTAGAATATCCCTAGTTCCAGTTAAAAGCATTCATTCTGAGAATTGTTGGTAAAGTTTGTGGTCCGTCCCCCCCCCCCAAAAAAAAAGTGTATGTGGTGATGTTATGTACACATCTGTGGTAGTCTGCATAAATAGATCTCTTCCTCTGCCTTCTGTTTTATGTGCTATTAGGTTATTCTTTGTTTTGAAACAGGAGATCCTGAGAAGGAACTTAATCCCAAGAAGAAGATTTGGGAGCAGATACAACCTGATCTTCATACCAATGACCAGTGTGTTGCTACATACAAAGGAGTTCCATTCGAAGTGAAAGGGAAGGGAGTCTGCAGGGCAGAGACCATGGCAAACAGCGGAATTAAATAAAAAAATGGTTGTTAGAAACTTTTTTAGCTGTTGAGATGGAAAGTAATGCAAACACAATAAAAAAAATGAAATGCGTGGCTAATACCCTTTTTGTTTGACTGCTCTTCTAGAAGGTACAGAATGTGTTATGCCTCCAGCACTTTCACATTTCACACATTCACCATTCCTACTGTCCTTGAGGTTAAGTATTGTCAATGGTCATTAACCACTCAGTGCTCAAGACTTCATTGACAAGGTTTGTTCATGGTAGAGCAGGCAGGCAAGCATATTTTCTGGACAGCTAGAAGGGTTAGATGATCTATGGAGCAAGAGCATCTCAATAAGGAAAACTTTCTGCCATGCTCCTTGTGCACTAACTGCTCTTCAAGAGGTGCGGGACTAGCAGTTGGTCAGTAAAGACCACGATTGTCTTCATTCTTCATGTTACCTTGTGATAGCTTTTCTCCTCTTTATATAAGCAGTTTTCAGATATATTATAAACTTCTGCAACTTTGTTCTTGGCTGTGTTGTCTCCGTAATCTGCAGACTGTTGTAAGGGGAAGATTAAACTATGACCCTTTGTGCCCTAATAGACAAATGGGTATAATTTTTTGTCCCACAATTAAGTTGTTATTATGTTAGTAAGATCAGAGCTATCATTTTGCTGTAATAGTTATCTGTCTAGTCCATTTTCATATTTCATTCCAAATGATGGATAGTACTAAGAATGAAGAGCAGATAGGTTGCCAGAGCTAGTCAAACACTAACATAAAAGTATCTGTTTCCAATGCCTGAACAGGTATAAAATGGGTTGAATTTTTTAGGTTTGTTTTGTTTTAATGTATTTTTATGCAGTGATATTTTATAAAAAAGATGCCTCAGTTTTATAGAAACAGCTTCTTCAATTGTTGCAATTAAAATTATTCCATAATAATGTAGTACAAGTAGTCATTGTTGCTGTGGTAATAGCCTCAAATTGTTCCTTTTAATTCCTGCCTTTTAATAATCTGAAAATAACTACTTTAGATCAATTTACAATAAACTTTTGAAGTAACTGTTTAGAGATAGTTCAGATACATTGACATATTAAACTGGTTACTGTCTAACCACTGAAACAGTAAATGTTTTTTTAACCACTAAAATAAAAAGAATATAGCCACTCTAATTTTGTAGGGTTTGAACTTCATCCAGTAAAGTGATTGGGAAAACAAAATGACAATAATGTAAAATTAAAAGGAATAGACTCCAAAGAAGAGATTAATGTTTTTGTTTTTCAAACGAGTTTTTGTGTGCCTGTATACTGTATGAATTTTTCATGCATCTGGGAATAAGCAATAGTATTGGTTCTTTTAAATGTGCTGAATAGTGTTAAGCACAAAAGAGCTATTTTATCTGCAGTGTAAACTAAATAGCCAGTAATGTCGTATTAAACTTCTTGGAGTTCTGAATCTCAATTCTAACTAATTCTTACTCAGGTAAAGAAGTACTTTTACAGTAGGTAAAACTTATCATTTAGTACTTGAACAGTTTTCACAAAGTTTGTGCAAATTCAGAGGAACTCATGAAAACTTGAAGAAGCAGTCTGAATTACTGTTCATTTTTATTTTCCTCTTCCAGATCTGTGTTCTGCATGAACTGCAGTATATAGTTTGGTGGAGAATGAAATCTGATTTGTGACTACATACATATTAGGACTGTGATTTAGAGCACTAGCTTGTTTGAATTTTGTGTTTGAAGCTATGATTGTGGATGCAGTAGTGTGAGGTACTCTGAAGGACAAGTAGTTTAGTAATCTAAGGAGACATCTCCAACTGTTCAGAGGTATTTTGTATGGATGTGGACTTTTGCAGTTCCAGTACTCTTTTATTAAATATTACCTGCTACAGCAAATGGACAAATGAGCACCTGAAAGCTACTTCTATGCTTTCTTATGTTTAAGTGGAAGCATTTGAAAATTGTTTTGTTTTATAAAATTCAAGAGCTTTCTTAGGACAGTAGCTCTTTCCTCTTTAATTATGCTCTTTTGGTTATCTAGGAAGATGTATTTATGCTTTACTGAGCTCAAAAGTGACAACAGGGTACTTGAGGCACTGTGCAAGTATTCTTCCTCACTGAATCCAGCCTCTTCTGCCTTGTCTGCATGAGTAAGTAGAACTGCAGTGAAATCATTCCATGTGGGACCCAGAAGTTCCTGTAATAAAAAACAAATCCTAAATAGTTATCTTTCCTTGTTCTTCTTCCCCTCTCCCACCTCATATACTTAGGCATTAACAGACCAGCTACATGTTCTTTTCCTGGCAGTAATCCAGTTTGTGCTATCTGAGTTGCTGAAATTTTTGGGGTTTTTCACCATCCCAAGACATTGACATCCACTTTAAGTGGAAATGTGTGGTTGTGCAGTGCTAGCAGTTCTTTGTTCTCTTGCTACAGATGTGAGTAGTATTTCTCCAGTTAAAAAATGTGTATGTAAATAAGGGAAAATGATTGTTTAGCTGCATCACACATTTGTTTAAATCATTAGCTTCCTCATATCCATATTTCTACAGTTTTTACAGATATTTGAAATTTGGGTTAAAAAATCACCAAATTACCATGTGTTGAAAAAATAAATGATGAATTTCTACGTAGAACCAACTGCAATTCCAGCTGTATCCCATAAAATTGAACTATTCTCAGCAATTCAGGAACATCACAAATCAAATGCATCAATCTAAGTGATGGGCCAGAGAATTTGTCTGTAACCACTGTGGTTCATCTGATGGAGGGGAATGGAGAAAGCTAGCTGCTTTTTGCAATGTGTATAGAAAATTCTAATGGAAATAAGTGCTCAGACTCTCATTTGCAGATGTAAATGAAATTACAACTTCAGTGCAATCATGCTAATAATGCCCGTGTGTGAAGAGAAACCTCCTTGGAATAAAGTCCACTTTGCAAGTGTCTGAACTGTAGCCTGAATACCAAGGTCTATAAAACTGATTTAAGGGATACTTTATGCTTCCAGGGTAAGCAGGGAGTTAGAAAAATCTGCATACTGATAGTGATTAATCTGTTTTAGACACTAGGGTGATAAAAGGTTGAACCCATACAAATTTTTGGCCTAAGCTGTCTAAGGAAGTGTTGGGTTATCAGTTCTGGAGAGAAAGGATGGTGCCTTGATTTGCTGAGGACTCACACTCAATGCTAATGTTCTGAAGTCAGTATCCACCACTGAATTCATGAGGTTATATTATCTTCACTGATACGCCATCTGTAATTTGCAGAGGAACATTGTGAAAACTCCTGATTGCTAAAGGTAGTCCTCACGCGAATGTCTTCTTGGAATGGCATACTGAAACATAGCCAATAAAAGTGCAGAGTTCCTATTCTCGGCATCCTGTCAGCTGCCCTGCCTTGATTGTGGCTGAGGAAATCACAGTATCTGGTCTGTTAAGTGGAAAGTAATTAAAAAGCTGACCATTATGTATGCTGAGAGTGAGCTGTAAACATGAAACAGAAGTGTTGCTTTATCATATTTTTTAAACATGCTTTCTTTCCAGTATGGGTTTTAGAGCTTCATTTAAAGAGAAAAGGCATAGTGGTATCTCTTTATGCTTTCAGTGCCCCCATGGACTTGATCCAGAACAGTCTGAAACTAAGGAACATGATGATTTTTCATTGGCTTAGAGTAAAAATAGTTTGAGTAAATGCTGCTTTCTCTTTAATACCATGAAGTATAGAGATGGAGAACTGTATGAGGGAAAAGAGTAACACTGAAAACAAGTATATGTAAACAGGTAATGAGAGTGTTGAAATTAGAACCAACTCTCAAACTACTGGAAAAGTGAGGAGTAGCCTACCAATAAAGAGTAATCAGAAAGTAACAGAAGAGCAAACCAAACGAAACATTTGAAAGCTCTTTTTCTATCTATATATATTGCTATATTTTGAACTACATATATATGTTATAGATGTGTTTAGGTAATACTAGTTACAGCAGGTGATAAGATTTGGTGAACCAGAAAGTCCTCTCTGTCCTAAAGATATTTATAAAGTTTATTAGTGTAAGACAGATGCAAAGCATAATGTGACTTTGCAACAATTGAAACCCTTTGTTTTGTCATGAATAGTACAAATGTAGTTCATCTGATCAGACAGATAAACTGAGCAGTATCTTTGTTGGCATCTTTCTGATTTTACTTCTATGAATAAATTTATGGTAACTTTCTAGTTGTTTTATCTTACAGATACAGCAGTAGTGCCAGTGCAGGACAGATCAGAGAATCCTTGTTTCAGGTCAGTCAGATTTTCTGTGGGATTTTGGACCTGTTGCTCTGTTTTGTCTACACAGTGCGGGACGGTGAGGTAACCTGATTTTTGCTTGCTTTGAAAGCTTTTCAATAAGCTAGAACTTTCATGATGAAGTTTTAACTGATTACTGAGAGAATAGCTTTCTTTGAAAAGTAAATTTAGTTCCTAAAGTCCTTTGGGCTGAGCACATGCACAAGGGACAACAGTTTTTGCCTCTCTGTTTTCAGTTTTAGTGTGGTAAGTGTAGCTGTGGTGTTGAGAGTTCTGAATGCTGTATTTCAGCTGCTGAGCTAGGAAATGTTTTCAGCTGCCCTTCTGTATTTCACTTTTGCAGTCAACTCTTTCATAGCTATTGCCACCTGAAGAAAGAAGAATGGCCATTAGGGCAGAGACTATTTGTTACCTGGATGAACTGAATTGTATGATAGCTTTCATCCGGACACAGAGGCAGGTCAGCCCTCAGGACCAAGAGAGCGAGATGCAGGCCTTCTTCCCCAAAGTGGTGAGCCAGGGCTGAGTTCACTGTGTCTCTCACCTGCTCTTTGCTCAGACAACTGTGTGGGTAGCCTGGAGTGTCAAGTACTTGAACACGGAGAGCTACCTCACTGCCATTTCTTCGTATAATCCCCAAAATATAGCAGCTGCGACCAAGGCTGCAGCATGTAGTCACAGATTTTGGAGAGCGATAATTCTTAAAGTCTGAGCTGCCTAGCAGGGTATTCCCAGCAGCGCTTTTGCCACTCTGAGTTCTTCCAAGGACAACAAGGTTGATGATCATCTCATTGCTGCCTGCCATTTTCTATGCTTTTGTCCCCAGACCTGTCATTAGGTGAAGAACAAATAACATGAGCTGTTTCAGAAGATCCAGCAAAAAATTGCAAAATTCAATGTCTTTTGAGTGTCGTCCCCTGCCTGAAATATTTTAAGGAGTGTGTGGTGTAGCTAGACATGAACTTTAGCACATATACGTCTGTCTGATCCAAGGACAGTTCTTTGCTGCCTTTCTTAGTCTGCTTCTTGGAAATAACAAGACCCAACAGAACGTGTCACAGATACAAGAGCAATCTAACAGGCTGCACTCATACACTTGCAGAAACTGAAGAGCTGGGAAAGAATCGGGTGTGGGAAGTGTTTGGGGAACAAGTAAAGCAAATAAGGAAAAGCAACAGGGAAGGAAGGACTTGGGAAACAACCATGGAAAACAGGATTAGCATGCAGAGAGAGCGGGTTATGAAAAGGAGGAAATGTAGGGGAGGAAGAAGACAGTGGTGACAAGGAAGGAGCACCTTTTCACATCAGAGAACAGCTTAGAGTACGTCTTTGATCAGCTACCACTAAACTTTAAGTAGATGGTAATCTGAAAGTGCTTTCTGGTACAGAGAAATGTTAGAAGTACGTCCTAATGAAAAAAGATAGAAAAGCTAAAATAGCCAATGCTGCAGGTTCTAACCCCACCTGGAATCAAGACTTTGCAAGTGTATACTGTACAGGCTTCTAGACTTCTGGTGCAGTTAGTGGGAAAGAAAACCATAGACTGATGGACAGGGATGAGTGATGGGTATAATTTCCAGTTACTGTAATTTTTTATAAGTACATCTTCTTCTTCTCTTTCTACTTTTTTGTAATCCAGTATCTGAAGGGGTTTTGGTTCACGTTAATTGTCTAACAGGAATGCTGGCTGATTAAAAAAAATCATAGGTGTTTCCAATATGTAAAATTATATTGGTAAAGAAATAGTTGATTTCAAGTCATCAATGGCACCTGAACTTGAGAAAGTTTGGGTTTTTTGTTGGTGGTTTATGGTTTTGTTGTGGGGTTTGTTGTTTGTGGTTTTGGTTTTATTTTGGTTCTTTAACAATACTATGCTTAGGGACTCAAAGAGATCCTGAATAATTTTAGAATGGGAATTCCTGTGATTAATTTATTTAGACTCTTGCACCTGCAGTTCAAGCTTTCTCCTTCATATTAAACCCATGCCCAAATAAATCTTTTCAAATAACTTCAGCACAAAGCCAAACATGCAAGAGCTGTTAACATGCTAATTTTGTTACATTATGATCTTCCCTCCTGAATTCACGTGAGGTTTTTGTGGATTTTTCAATGATCAATTTGCCTTTTTTTTAAAATTAAGATTGCGTTTTAAAAAAGATACATTGTGAAATGGTTGTCATCAGTTATTCGTCAGTCTAGATGTGCATTGTATTCTTTTTCTGTAGCATAGTAATATGACATTGTGGTCATGCATTTGTGCATTTCTTTTTTAAATCATAGAATCAATCAGGTTGGAAAAGACCTTTAAGATCATCAAGTCCAACCATTCCCCAGCACTGCCAGAGCCACTGAGGGCCTCATCTATGTGGTGTGTGAACGGTTCCAGGGACAGTGAGTTCACCACTTTCCTGGGCAGCCTGTTCCAATGCCTGAGCATCTTTTGGGAAAGGAATTGTTCCTCATCTCCATCTAAACCTCCCCTGGTGCGTCTTGAGGCCATTTCTTCTTGTCCTGCCCCTTGTTGCTTGAGAGCAGAGACCAGCCCCCTCCTGGCTCCATCCTCCTGTGATTAAGGATTTCTCTTTTTTTTTCTCCCGTAAGCAGTCTATGTTTAAATAATTATGTTAATTTCATATCACTTACCTTATTTTCCCTTAACTTCCTTTTTCATTCAGACTTCCCAAACCACATGTGCAGTGTAAAAAGAAGTTCATATGTGAACTTTGAAACTAACAGCCGCAACGTACCACGCTGAGACTGTTACGTACACATTAACCTGGTTAATATATTACTAATAGACCTCTATTTAATAAGTTTGGTCAGTAATTGGCACTGAATTTTTGCAATTTAGCTGCAGATGCGTTTTTTTTCAATCACTTCAGTGATTGTATGAAGTTGAATTTTATTTTTTTTTAAAGTTACTTGAGTTCTACCAGCAGTTAAATGTGAGAGTTGTAATGAAGGGTCAGGGATTATTTTGTGTTGCATGTTCTTGAATGGGTATTCATATACGCATGTGAAGAGGAGATGCACTTTCTCTTATAATTGCAATGAATTAACAATTGCAATATTTTCAAAGCACCATGTAAAGCATATGCAGATGTAAAGCTATTGCCTAACAAATACGGATAAAAATAATAAAAAATTGGATTAAAATACAGGAATTATTTGTGAATCTGGAAGAAAACTGAAGATTTGCACCACTGCCAGTCATATATCAGCTGTTGGCTTGCCAGCTTGAAATATTTAGCTGGGGGTTTGGTTCTCAATGATCTTAAGGTCCTTTCAAACCCAAACCATTCTGTGATTCTATGATTTCTCTTTAAGGCATAATTCTTTGCCATGCTATAGTAGCAGTAAAACCAGGGATAAAAAGATTGTCCAGTAAGAACCTATCACTTGCATTTTAGACTATTTCGCACAAGGGGGAGGGTCATTGATTTAAACTTCTATGCCTTAATGGAGAAATTAATATGAATTTGTGCTTTAATTACCAAGTTGTAGTAAAAAAATGAAAGATTGGAGTAAGCCCTTCTCTGTTCACAAGCAAAGGTTTAGATAAACCCCTCCTCTGGCTCTAAATCCCAGATGGGTGAAAGCACATGCTTACTCCAGAGCTATTAAGGTATGTGTCATTACAGTAAGAACAGGAATCTGATACAAGGCTGTCAGTGGTGGGAGGAAAAGAGGAAGGTGCTTTTGAGAGGCCAGTCCTCCTGGCAACATTGTCATCCAAAATGTAGTTCTGTGTGGGAACCCGTAAGTATTGGTTTACTGCAGTGCCAGGGTTGCTCCTGCCTGCCACAGTAGTGGAGAGAGACTTCAATTCCTTTAGAAGCCCGTTGTCTTCCACTGTGGTACCATAAGCACAGCTAGTGCTTTAGCAGAAGGTAGGAGTTAACGGTGCCTTCACATCCTCCTGTAAATTTGCATCATTCATCATGAAAGAAGTCATCATTTTTGTTACTTGCCTCCAGATGGCTGTGTAATAATTTTGTTGCTCGGTGTTTTTTAAGAATGCATAGACAAGTTAGTTGTTTTCAGACAGTTCCCTGCTCTTGAGCTTTACCTCGTGAGAGGTGAAACGTTAAATCTTTTTCTGTATTGTGTTTGTAGCCAAGGCAGCTACTGATAATTTCCACTGTGAAAAGCCTTGTGGCTCAACCCTGTGCGCAGCCTTTGTGTATCAAGCCTATATTTATGTATAAAGGGTATAGCAAGGTTCCTTCATTTGCTAATGGTTACAAACTCAAAGAAGTCTGAACAGAGGGTGACTTGCAAAGCAAAATGATAGGTCTTCCTCATAAAACTGTGGATAAAACCCACATGCTTTCTTTAATTTGCCTGGAAGTCTTGGCTGGTTAAATTGTCACAGTTTAGCTCTGTACTTTTCATTGGACTGTTCCTATGCACAGTAATGCCTTCTATGACATCTGAAGCAGAAGTATGTTCTAGCAGTCACATCCAACTGAGCCCCTAGCCTGCCAAGAGGATAATTTGAGCTGTGCATGGACAAGGATTTAGACTACCAAGAAAGGTAGAATCCCAGAAGCAGAGTGTTGTATGCAAAATATAGCTTGCCCAGTTGCATGCAGAGCAGGGCTTTTATGCTAAGAAAGATGGCTGCAAAATAGACTACTGGAAATGAGGCACTGCTTAAATGATGGCTAAACCATGGATAAGCACACTTCTCCACCAAATAAAGGCATTTCTTTTCGAGCGTTATTATGAATGTAATACAGTCCAAGTGTGAGTGCATCTGGAAGATCTTACAACAGCTCGGGCAGAGGATTTTAAGAAGTCTTTCTTGGGAGTATATGAGAAGGAAAAAAATGAAACTGGTTTATAGGACATTTGCTTAGACTCCTCAACATATGTGGAAAGAGTCTCCCCAAGGTGGCAGTATCAGCCTGCACCACAGGTACTGTAAAACTCAGCTGGGGTCCCCCTGCTCTGGAGTCTGCTGCTGAAATACAATACCAGGTCAGAAACGAGCTAAAGCATTAGAAAATATAGAATAATTACAGGAGTCTTCAAGGGTGTCGTGAAATAAAAAATGTAAAAAGCATTTGTCTCTCTTTTGTCACAGGAAACATTTTTTATTTGATATATAAAATGCAGAGTAATTTGAACAGCAGTAGTGGAAAGGTAGCAGGTGAGAAACTGGAAATGTTCCTGTCCCTTATTTGATTATTCTTTTAGTCTAAACCTTTGTTTTCATTGGCTTTTGAGTTGGGGACATTTATTATGGGGCTTTGGATATGAGATCGTAAAATCTACTATCAGAGTATGAATTTGCAAAGAACAAGTACAGAGTACAAAATTGCCCTGGATGCCATTTAGCAATGCTCACTGCCATTGGGTAAGCTTTTAATTTTGTTTTCTTTGTTTTGTATAACTTTATTATTGAAGTGGCAAAGAGAAAACTAAAACTGAGCCTATTAGAGATTGGCAGCCAGGAAGGCTTCCTGTAACTGATAAAGAAAGCCTGGTACTGCTCCCATAGAAATACCAAGCAAGTCTAGTGAGGAATTGTCAAGAATCTAAGGAAGTAGGCCCCTTGAAAATAAGCAGCATGTGTATCCACCTTCTTTAGTTGTCTTTGAAAAACTAAAGCTAAAATAATTTGCAAGTGCTTGTTGGATTTGTGTTTATCTACAGAGTTTAACTACAATTGCAATGCATCTTAGTCACATTACTGCTTCAGCTGCTGTTCTGTTGTAGTCCCTGTGATCACCCAGCTGGTTTGCATGCACCCTAAACAAGCTCTCTGTGATGCTTGTTAGGTTATACCAAGCAGACTAGATCTCATAGACTGAAATAGCATAGTTTCTCCTTAGGCTAATAGAATGTCTTACCATGTGTCATCTTTCAGTTCCCACGCCTTCCCATCGCTTACAGCTTCTTTCCTGATGTGGGCTCTCATTTTAGTTCAAGATGATGCCATAATAAGTAATATAAGATGTGCTTTGATGAATTTCTGTTACTTAGAGAAAACCCAGCAAGGCTGTTTTACAGATTGCCACACACAGAGGAAGGCTCTTAGCCTTCCCAAATAACATGAAAAATCCAGAAAGGTATGCAGTCCATGTAGTCAGCGTGGCTTCATTCTGTTAGATGTGTCCTTTCTAAAAAACATGAAGCACATCACTGATGAGAAATAGGACAGACAGATCTACTGATGCTCTACTCCCTTTGGACTGCATTCACAACAAAAGCGCCTGTGGTGATCCTAAAGGAGCACATACACAAAATACACTGTTTTCTTTAAACAGACCTTTTTTTTTCCTTCCCTTTGCTTGCCAATCGCCAGCATCCTTAGTATTTTCTAACAAAAGTAAGCACCAGCGATCTACAAGACCATGTTTCTCTTTGCAGTATAGATGGCTGTGTAGCTTATGTGCTACTACATTGGCATTGCTAAGAGGAAGGCAGGTGGGGTACAGCTCCAGGCTAATGCTTCAACTGCATCAGCTGTCAGACATCATCTGCTTGTACAATTGTGGAATCAGCTCCCTAAGCTCCCACTGTACTTCTTACACTGATACTGCTGGCAGAAAGGCAGATCAAGGACCCACCTTGTGTTTAAAAGGAAATTGAGCAGGACTATCAGCATGGTGAGATCAGTCAGACATCCTCCTCCTCAGTTCCCTCCCCTCCATTCACTCACTGAATCATCAAGATCAACAGGATATCCTTTTCCTTCATCCTCTGCAAATAATAGGTAACTTCATCCTCGAAACCAGTATCGGTACATACAGATCTGGTAAATCTGCTGTGGAAGTATTTGGTCTCTTCAACTGACATGAATGATGTTCTTCCAAGCACTCTGCTTCAGAGTACGCTAAGAACAGAGCACTGTAATAAGCCACAAGAGCAGTTTTTTCTGGTTTCCTGTTAGTATGATTTGGGGTGCCTGGCTTGTCAAAATGCTGGGGCGTGCATTGTAAAATAGAGCACAATTACTGTCACAGCTTGCCAGTTTCTTAATTCTCTTACTAATTCAAACATTCTCTAATTTAACTAATGATTTTCCCATATCATTTTTGGAGGCATTTTTTTTTTTAGTATGTATAGAATATATTTAATATATTGTGCTATACTGTCTCTTGAGCAGATTAGAGATATTGAAACTGTCTAGTTTTCATCCATGTTGCCAGGATATGTTCTCTCTAATGTAACGGTTGGGCTTAAGTCACTAGTGTGCAGGTTTAGCCATGGGACTCTGCTTCAAGTCTAACACGTTTGTGTCTGTTCCCGGCTTCATGTGAGGTATGCAAAATGTCCAAAGAAATAAAGCTGATATCTCAAGTAAGACTATACACATATAAATAATATAAACCACCACCCCCCCGGCCCCCGAGGTGGTGCAAGCCGTGCGGGATGCCATGAGCCAGGCCTGGGGCAACCCCAGCAGCTCCTACCCCGCAGGTGGGCAGCCGGGGAGCCGCCGTGTTGGTTGTCTGCTACCCCGTGGCGGGGGAGCTCATGGCAGGGCTGCCACGTCTCGTCCTGCAGGGAGGAAGGCTAAGGAGCATATTGGTAGTGCCCGGGAGAGCGTGGCGAGGATGGTGGGAGGCCGGCCAGAGGACATCATCTTCACCTCGGGGGGCACGGAGGTGGGAGCAACCCCCGTGCTTCCCCTGCCCACCACCTCCTAGCAAGTGGTGATGAGGAGGCTGGGTTCAAAGGGCTCTGTGTTCCCTATAGGATTTCGTTTTCCTTTCTGCCTTCCTGTCTTCAGGCAAACAACATGGTGATCCACACCGCCTGCAGGCACTTCCATGACAGCCAGGCCACGTCAGGGGACAGCTGGGGGACACCACACATTGTCACATCGAGCGTGGAGCATGACTCGGTCCGACTGCCACTGGAGCAGCTGGTGAAGGAGGGCTTGGCGGGTGAGCGGCAGAGGGGCAGGCTAAGGGCACCTGGCTGCAGGTCTGGCCCCTCACAACAGCGGCTTTTCTCTGCTGGTGGAGAACAGGGACACGCTTGCTCCATGCTATTCCTCTTTCTCCTCCCAAAGGGCACTGAGTTCCCACATGGTGTCCTGCTTTCCTTAAGCTGGGTGCATTACCCTGTTGGCATCCTGAGAACCACCATGCTCTCTGCCTGTGCACCAGCTGCCTGCACAGTTCTCCTGCCCCACCGCTTAGTGGGGTGCAGGCAGCCCTGGCCATTGTCGGGCTTCCCAACAAACCTCACAGTTTGTTTCTTGGCTTGCAGAAGCCACTTTTGTGCCTGTGTCCCAACAAAGCGGGCGGGCTGAGGTGGATGATGTCCTTGCTGCCATCCGCTCGACCACCTGCCTGGTTTCCATCATGTTGGCTAATAACGAGACCGGGGTCATCATGGTGAGTCTGTGGGCAGCCAGTAGGATGGGGTGAGGAAATCCTCATGAGAAGGTAAGGGGGAGCAGACAGTCCTTGGGATGCAGAACCTTTTCCCTCCCACCAGCCTGTCATGGAGCTGAGCCAGCATGTCCACGCCCTCAATCAGCGGAGAGTGGCGGAGGGGCTGCCCAGGATCCTGGTGCACACAGATGCAGCACAGATGGTTGGCAAGGGGCGTGTGGACGTGCAGGAGCTGGGGGTGGACTACCTCACCATCGTGGGGCACAAGGTATTGTGCTGTTCACGTGGCCCAGCCACTCTTTGCGCTCTAAGACATCTCTGTTGGGTGCCAAGGAGGCTTTGGCAGCCCCCCACAGCTTAATACCCCACAGTCACCGTGGCTCTTTCTCCCTGCAGTTCTATGGCCCGCGGATTGGTGCACTGTACGTGCGTGGCCCTGGCACCACCACCCCACTACACCCCATGCTCTTTGGAGGGGGACAGGAGAGGAGTTTCCGGCCAGGGTAAGGTGGCGGGTGATGGCCTGGAGATCTAGGCCATGCCAAACCATGCATAGCTACTTAGTCCGAGCTGAGCTGGCGGCTGTGTCACTTGCCAGCCCTGGGGTGGGCAGCCCAGCACAGGGAGATGGGTCTGTGCATGGGAACTGTGGAATCCTGATGCGGGGGCCCTCCTGACCACCACAGAGAAGGGTCCAGGACCCCCTGTCAGCAATGAGGGAAACAGCTGTGTCTTGAGGTTGGGTTTCTGTCCAGAGAAATAACTCGCTGCTCCCTCTTTGCTTCCAGCACTGAGAACACCCCGATGATTGCCGGCCTCGGCAAGGTGAGTCAGTGATGTTCACGGGTGAACAGTTCTCTGGGGGTGCTCTCTGGCACTTCCAGCATGGAGATGGCCACCTTTGCTCCCCCGTCACTAGAAGTGACAAACCTAGCGTGTGGGAGGATGGGTGAACAACTGGGAAAGTAGATAGGGCTTTCTAGTGCCAAACGAGGTGCTTCGGAGCACTTGCTGCAGGGTTTGCAGCCCTGGCACTGGGCAGTCATGGAGCTCACATGGTGCTAGGCACCCACAGACTGTTGAGGGATGCAGGGAATCTGGCAATTCCTAGGCTGGACTCACATGCCAGGGGCCTGTGCACATACAGAGGTGTTGGGGGCGTTGCTGATGGAGCCTGTCTGGGTTTTCTCTCCTTAGGCTGCAGAGTTGGTGAGCAAGAACTGGGAAACCTACGAGGCTCATATGCGGGATATTCGGGATTACCTGGAGGCCAAGCTGGAGGTAGGCAGATCTTGTTCCTGTTTGTCTCTCCCCTCCTGGGACCTCAGCCTGCAGAGTGTGGGGCCTGGAGCACAGTGGGTCCGACCCTCATCAGGACAGCTGCTCTGAAACCTAGAATGGTTCACAACCCTCTGATTTCTCTAGGCCTCCTTTGGGAAGCAGAGGATCCACCACAACAGCCACTTTACAGGCTCCAAGCGACTTTGCAACACCTCTAACTTCTCCATCCTGGGCCCAGGCCTTCAAGGTAGCTCTTATCCCACCACTGCCCCGTGATGGTGCCCATGGAGCCAAGTACCTGCCTTGCACAGCACCCTGTTGCTAGAGACCAGCGAGTGCTCAGCCACGGCTTTGGCAGAGAGACGAAGCAGGCAGTGGCCCTCGGAGAGGATCTGGGTGATGGGAGACTTGTGCTTGTGTGTGCTGCAGGGCGAAGGGTGCTGTCCTGCTGTAAGATGCTTCTTGCCAGTGTTGGGGCTGCCTGCCACTCTGAGAAAGGCGATAGGTAAGCAACTGGCTTGGCCAGGCTGAGGGTGTCTTCCTAGAGGAGTGTGGGTGGGAGGGAGGGAAATAGGACAGGGAAAGGGACTTTGGTTTGCTGTGGGCATGGTCACCTGGAACAAAGGTGGGTGCAGAGCTTTTCAGAGGGCCTGAAGGGTGTTGAAGGAGGTTATTTCAGGAGGCACAGATGGAATGCTTGACTGCTGCTTGGAAGAACCTTGCCCCTCCTGGCATTGGTGGTGCAGCCGAGTTTGGAAGTACTCTTAAGCAGCTGACATTCCCAGACAGGGGCCTGCCTTATGTCTGTGTGTGCCTGGCTCACCTGCTCAAGCCCAAATTGGCCTCCAGTGGGCTCCTTTGTCAGTGTGTGGGGACAGGAAGTGGCTGGCCTGGTCTAGAGTAATGCCCTCTAGACACCGCAGAACTCCTAACCCATGTGGGCACGGGAGAGGTCCTTCCTTGAAGGGGAAGAGCTAAATCCCCCATAGGGTAAGAAGCCCAGTAGGAGCAGATGCCTTTGGAAAGGGAGCAGGGTGCTGTGCAGGAGACAGATTTGCCTACAGATGTGCTCCTTCTTAGGGCTTGGTGAAGCTTTCTGGTGATGACGTGTGCTTCCTTCGCCTTCAGGTTAAACCTGATCTCCCCCATGTCTGTGTTTCAGGCCCTCCTTGATTCTGCTGAGCTGCGGGATCCCCTACGATGTGGCACAGAATGCCTTGCGGCTGAGCGTGGGGCGGGACACCACCCGGGCCGATGTGGACCTGGTTGTGCAGGACCTCATGCAGGCTGTGGCACAGCTGGACCAGGACCAAGCCCCGTAGACCTCTGGAATGGCTTGCTCCCTGGCCATCAGGCAGGTTCTTGGGATGTGGTTGTGTCTGATTGGCTCCTGGCTGCCTGTATCTGTTTGGGCTCAGGTTTTGGCAGGATTAGTTTTGTACCTGGTCCCTAAGTTGAACTGACCCAGCCTGCATCTTGTGACTGTGGATCAGACACAGGGGAGGTGGCAAGAGGAGGAAATGGGACTGCCCGTTTTGGCAGCCGCATGCTCTTAGGGCTGCTTAGCTTGCACAAACAGGGGTCACAGCAAGGCTGGCATGGCTCTGCAGCACGTGCAGCTTGAGTAGACAGTAGATGCAGCAGGGAGCTCTGCTGAGGCAGCCCAGCAAAAGCTTGGTCAGGACTGTCACACTCTGCATGGTGCAGGCATTTGGGGAGTTTCGCTATCAAATGCTTCTCACTTGCCAGCGCATACCCAGGTGCCTGCCTGCATGTTGGCAGGATGGAGTCCTAAAGCTCAACTGCATCCAAGGCATTACAAGTGTGAAAGCCGTAGGACATGGAGCCTTTTGCCCTGGTTGTTTTCCACAAAGGAAGCTTTCCTGCTGTCTTACTGCTCAGAGGAGGAAAGACCATCTGCCTCAGAGGGAAATGAGGAGTTTGTAGAACAGCAAGATTCCAGGCTGGGAACTGCCAGGGCCCTCAGCTACCAAGGGTTTTTTTGGCTGGGAAAGTGTTTGGTGTGGCATTCCCAGCATTGCATTACTTGTTCCCCTCCCTTCTGTCCTTCCTACAGGAGGCAGAACTCCTATCACCAGCATCATGTGATCCTGAAGGAAACATGTTGGGGCAGCTGTAACTGCGCCAGCACCATCTCTGAGGAAGTGCGTGACCCAGGAGATTGCTCTCCTCACTGACAGAGGACACAAGTGTCCTCCACATTGCACAGTTAGGAGTGTTGCTGATGGGATGATGCCGGTGAATCTGGTTTCCTGTAAATTCATAGGAATAAAAGTGTTTGCTGTGACTGTGCCTTTGTACAAAGTAAAATGTATTTTCCATGGGGGAAGCTGGACTGGTTTGGGTCATCGAGCAGTGCCTTTCCCTGCAGAAAATGCACGTGTCCCAGAATAGAGGCACAGTTTGCTGCAACAGGCAGGTGCCTGCTGGTCCTGGGGCCTATGGGCACAGGTTTTTAAACACTGGTCTTCACCAGCCATACATTAGCACAGCCAGGAATACTGTTTGGAACTGTAAAACCCTGGGGATTTTTCTAAATCTGATTTCTAACAGCTCCTGTTACCACTGCTGTTCACACCTCAATCTCAAAGGCCTTCTCTTCTTCCGTTTTTTTCCTTGCATAATTGTCAAAAACTCTTTTAGAAAAAGTGGTTCCATAGGCAGAATATTGCTCTGCTTCAGGCGTGGATCTTTGCTCTACCACAGACCTTAGAGCTCTTGGGAACGTTTCTTTCACAGCCGTGGCACAACTGGAGATCCAGTTTTTGGGGCTTTTTAACCCTGCAGGAGATCTGGGCTTCCTGCATTGATTCAGGTAGAAATTTAACCACAAAGCACAAAAAGCTTTACTGACTGACTCTTTATACACACAGGAAATGCAGGTTTTAACCACAGAAATGTCAGCATCACTTTCAGCATTACAACCAAAGCAGAAGTAGTGTTACAGAAGGGACGAGTACTCTGGTTGACCATTTTAGTGGCTTTACTATTCATTTTCCTACTACCACATTGCGCAGGAATGAAAGTCACTAGTGAATCCCTCTGTCTCTGTATTGCCTTATCCAGGGAAGGTGAGGAGGAACCTGCACTCCCTGCTCATGCACCCTGCACGCTAGGGACAAACAGTCTTTCCTCACATGACAGTGGTGGTATGTGCTAGAACAAGTTCACCTGCCATAGAAGTCTGGAAACACCAATATTGCTACACCAGCTGTGAATTTAAACAGTAGAGAGAGGACCTGGCCACTCTAGACAGAGACATGACCCTAGAACACTAAAGCTGAAATAACTAACTTCCATGTGGTCACATAGCCAGCTTCATAGGGCAAAACCAACAGTTCATTTAATGGAAGAATCCACAATCTCCTGATAATCTTGCCTTCCTAAATTCTTCCAGGACAGTTTGTAACATGCAAGGAAGAAGACACTAACCAAAATAACAGCTCCCCCGACAAGATCGTAAGCACCTGGGAAGATCCGCAACACAACAAGCTGCAGGACCATGGCAATGACTATCTCCAGGTGCTGTACGGTGCTGACCAAAGCAGGGTGGAACTTGCTCAGGGCATAGTAGACCCCCAGGAAGGCTGCTGTGGAGCACAGGCAGATGGCAAGTAGATAGCTCCAGGTTTCTCCATCCAGTGGGACGATTGGCTCCTGAAGTAAGAACATGGTGGATGCTCCCCACACCGTTCCTGTCCAACTAAAGGTAAATAGTGCTGTCCACATGCTGATGTTATCTTTGATTGACCTATAGACTATCATGGAGAGAGCAGTGGTCAAGCCTGCCATAACAGTCATGGTATAGCCAAAAGCTTCCTTCCAGGTGCTTAGCAAAGAGTTTTCCTCCTTAACAATATTGGGTATCATGACCAGACAAACACCAAACACACTGCCAAATACAGTAATAAGGTCTATGTATGCCATTCCTTCATCTATGAGTAAAAAAGCCAAAATGGCACTGAACACTGTAGTGGTAGCCCTCCACATAATGGTCCCATTGCTGGGGGGGACTATAGAGAAGGAGGTATAAGCACAGGTAATAGAGATAACATTGCAGACCCCATAGAAGAAGAGCCGGAGTCTGTAGCCTTTTGGGCCAAAGGGAGGCTCATGGTAGTAACACACAACAGTAATGGACAGCACTTGTAAGACTGAGCGGATGAAAATTAACTCTAGGGATGGCACTTTGGAACGATCAGAAATTAATCTTGTAATTAGAGCCACACATCCGTGAGCCATAGCGGACCCAAAAAGGACTACCCACGTTTTCCTTGACTGAAGTATATTTCCTTCAGGAAAATGCTGGGATTGCCCCATCTCATTGGGTTTTGGCAGTTGTGCTGGCTGAAGTTTGGTGTCTATTGTACCAAAAAAAGTCCTTTCTCTCTTTTTCCCATTATTCAATAGTCTTTTCTTAGGATTATCCTCCATAAATACTCCAGTATCTTCATTAACATCCTCATATCCCTCTTCTCCTGGCTGGGGATAATGAGAAGTATATTTCACTGTCACTGTGTTGGGATGAATTTTCACTCGCTTTTTGACTGGGTATTTTTGAGAAGACGAATCCATTTCCTTAGAGAAACTTCCTGGCCTTAAGAAAAGGAGAGTCACTGTTATTTTTATGTAATGAATACCAAGGGATTCATTAGTATGCAAATGTCATTAGTGTTTACAAGCTATTTTTATCAGCCAAGTCAGTACTAGTAGATTATTCTTGGTTTTGCTTCTCCAAAGTCAACCACGGCACTTCACTTTAGTTATTACTTTAAATCACATATATTCTCATTATGTATACTACATATAGTGCATTCTAGGTTATACTTATTCTAATGAGAAGGTTCCCTTGCAACACTTTCTGGACAGTATATACCATGTGATTATGAATTATGCTTACTGTTAATTGCTTGCTAATGTTACAAGATTATGGAAGAAATTTGGCAGCAGGAGATGATCACCTTGTTCCTAACTGACAGAAAGCACACAGGGAAATAGGGAGTATCCCTGAGCGAGTCAGCATAGTTACTGTATGAATAAACAACAGTTTTGAACAGTGCTTTGACAGTGTTAAAGTTCCTTTCTCTTTTCACATCCTTTTATTTCCAGTGATAGATTTTGCAACAGATTTGTTCTTCAAATCCGATTTATTTTTTTAAAGGGGGAAGATTTAGAAGTGCTGATCCAGACTGGCAGCCAGACCTTCCTGTGTGTTCTGGTTTAAACCCAGCCAGCAACTCAGCATCAGGCAGCCATCCACTCACTTCCCCTTGCCCCCCCTGGGAAGGATGTGGAGAAGAATAGAAAGAATGTAAACCACAGGTTGAGACAAGAACAGTCCAGTAACTAAAGTACAGTATAAAGCTACTATTAATGATACAGGAAATAACAAAGGGAGAGAATATAAAACCAAGGGGGGGGGGGAACACAACCCAAAAAAGCAATTAACACAAGTGATGCACAATACAATTGCTTATCACCCACTGATCGATACCCAGCCCAACCTAAGCAGTGATCTGTCCCTTCTGGATAACGCCTCCAACCCCCGTTTATATACAGAGCATGAGATCCTGTGGTATGGAATACCCCTTTGGCTAGTTTGGGTCAGATGTCCCTTCTGCTCCCTCCCAGTTTCTTATGCCCCTCCTCACTGGCAGATCAGGAGAGACTGAAAAGTCCTTGATCAGGGCAATTGCTATTTAGCAACAACTAAAACATTGGTGTGTTATCAGCATTGTTCTCAAACTAAAGCCAAAACACAGCACTGTACCAGCTACTAGAAGAAAATTAACTCTGTCCCAGTCAGAACCAGGACGCTGTGGCAGATACTTAAAAAACACAGCCACAGAATCTGTCTCTTATTGGAGGTCCATTTCATTCTACAACAAAGAGTGCCTGTGGTGTGGGCACACCACCGTGGCACAGGCAGCAACATGCATGCTGCTGTATGTGTCAGAACAGCAACGGCCTCCCAAAACAAGCAAAGGAGCAATGTGATCACTTCACCAGCACAAACACCACTTGGTCTTTACTGTTAGAGGCACAGGCAGCCTGCCCACAGAGAGCCCACCTGCAGCCTTAATTCCCTCCAGCTCTCCACTGAGCATGCCATCACTGTCCCAAGGCCCAGTGTGACAGCAGCAGGTCAGTTTAATTCAGGCACAGGGATGTCATTGAGATTACTTTGTTTTCCCAGCACCTTCCACCATCTGCACAAAGAGCCCTTTGAAATGAAGTGCCAGCAGGAGAAATGTAACCTTCCTTGCCTTCTATTTGCCCCAGCAAATAAACACACAAAGACCTTACCTGTGACTGAGAAATTTAATCCCAAGCCAGGAGGGGAAAACACCTCTTGGTCATCTACATCTTTGCCTGGGTGTCTAAACAGAAACAACAGACGCTCTCAGATATCGAATAGGAAAGGTTATAATCATCTCAACACAGAAAGTAATACCTAAAGGAGGCATGAAACATCCTGATCCTTTTTCAAAGTTGCAAATTTGAAAAGCACTAGCATGCCTCTGAGGCCATGCTTCTTGGGAACTGGCAACCCTGGTGTATCATTATGGAAAACACCCCACCACAAAACCCCAAGAACTTTAGATGGAGAAAAAGCAATCACTGTTGTCTTGCCGAAACCACTCCACAGCCATCTCTCAGAGTTATTGATGGAACTAATCCAAAGAACAAGTGGAGGTTTTGTAAGTGTAAGGTTTCTACAGCTTAACAACGAGCAAATTCACCATCCCATGCCCGCCCTACTGGCACTGTGCAGCAGAGGACCCCCAGGAAGACCTATCCTCCTGCTCCAGCCATCCATCCCTGTAAGCTGAACCCAGCCCTGCAGGCAGCAGTAGTTTGGCCCCTGTGATATCAGCAGGCAATGGGTTTGGACCTCTCTGCAGCCCTTTTCCACAGGGAGTATGGAAGCAGCAGAGCAGGTTGGTCCTGAAGGTGCAAGACCATAGCCAAGTAGAGAATTGGGCTGAACAGCACAATGGCTGTCAGTTGGGGAGACCACAATTCAAAAGGCAACGTAGAAGGGGGTGCAGCAGATCATCACAGAAATGCTTCTAAAAATACTGTGGCCAGGTTCGGCCTTTTCATTTTCTCCACCACCTGTGGATGTGGATTTTCTCCCTGTCTCCTAGAAAAATAATTTACGTAAGAATGGGACATTCTCTCTCTGAGGGGCTGAGTGTTTATTGAACCCAGTGCTACACCCAAGCTAAGCGGTAGCCTACTTCTTGCAGGCAGAGCAAATCCCTGGTAGGGACTTTGAACGGGGAGAGGGGCAGGCGAGAAGGCAGTCAGCACCAGTTTAGACCTGTGCAAGCAAGCCAAGGATCCCAAGGCACCACCTTACTCTTGCCTTTGGCTGACTAAGCTCGCTCCCAGCTCCGAGATACCCCACTGAAGGTTTGAGAACAAGAATGGTCCTTGTGTTGCAGAAGGCCTTGTGCTAGTTCTCCCCTTCATGTTTTGCTGCCAAAGCCTTTTCAGCAGAGCTCAGCTGAAAAAAACCAAAGCATACTGAGTGTGCTGCTGAACAGTGGAGGAGTACTCCAGGGTACCCATTAAACACTGCAGTTTAAACACTGCAAGAAACTCGAGAAGAAACAGCTGAAATGCCAAGGAGAGTAAACAAAGAGCCTAGGAGCTGGGTAAACTGCTGCACTAGCACGCAGCTCAAACAGTAGCAGAAAATCTATCTCAGTCTCACCTGCTACTTGCACTTTATGTGATGATAAATTGTTAATTTCAGATTCTCTTAATGTGCAAATGCAAAATGCACTGAATAGAGTCCAGGAAGGCAGTGATTTTCACAAGCACAGCTTTTCCAATCTGCTATAAATTCGCAATTCTGCCTCGCTGGCCTCACATCTTAAAAATAAGATCTTGATTGAAGGTACAATATTTGGATCAGAAACACAGTAAGTGGGAGGAAAGGAAGATGAAGTGTGCACAACAGGCATTAATACTAGACTGACAGTGAATCTAGCCTGTGCAAGTGCAATCATTTGATCAAGAAACAACTGAGGACACACTGCAACTATTGGCTCACAGAAACAAAACCCCTCATTTTTTACCATTAGCATACAATAGTGTTTGGGTTTTTTTGCTTCCAAAGTTTAGATGACATTTTCTTCCAACAAATATAGAAAATAGAAGAGAGGCAAAACGCAGTTGCAAATTTAGCACTGGGCCTGTGTAATGTATTCAGAGATCTCTCTGAAGGAAAACAATAGATCATGAGCACACAGCTCAAAATGGCTGTCCTATGCAGACACAGTATTTCCTGTATTCCTTTCCAGCACTAGGTATTCTAACAGCTGGAAGGGCTGGAAGGCTGAAGGGCAAACACAGGAGAAATGAGAAAGGCAGGAGATGAGAAAAGAACAGAAAATATAACAGGAGTGCTTAAAGCAAAGTTTAATTTTCTCTATTAAATACTGAGATAATGACAAATGTTAAACAAACTCTTGCGTATTTATTTGTGCACTTTGGTGACCTTGTTTTTCTTAACCAGTGAGAATTTCAATCGAGACCAAGATTAATGCATATCTCAAATCCATTCTCTTTGTCCCAGCCACAAGTTTATGATCAACAGAAATCAGCAGAGCCTACACAGAAAATTTGCTACTTCTCTTTCTGCTAGTGCCTTTTGTGGAGATCACATGAAGTCTTTATTTTTTGTCATAACTGGAAATACAAATTTTCCATTTTCTATCAGAAACATAATTTTTCTTTGAATCTAGTTTAATACAAGGCAAATACTCATGTTACTTAATAAAGCAAGCATGCCCAATTAAAACTACAATCTGGGAAAGCCATTCAAATCACCAGCTCATGGAAATCACTGACTGCCAAAGAGGGAGCCCCATTTTCCCAAGGGTGAACAAATAATGATAATGAATTCACTAAGTGTCACAAATCATGAACAGAAAACACACCATGATTTAACTGTAAAAAACAAAGAAACCCCACAAAAAACCAAAACAAACAAAAAAATCAAACCAAAAAAAGAAATCCTCTCCCTCTTCCCTACCCCAATCATTACAAATGTGCTGATTAGCAAGGCAGAAATAGGTGATTACACACCACTTGACTGGGGGTGGGAGGCTAAGCTTTCCTGTTTGCAGTACGTGAAGGAGCTAAGGCTTGGAGCTCTGGTGATTCTAACCACTAATTTTCAGTGAGCTCACAGAAAAATACCCTCATCTTCTGCCAGATTGGTCAGAATCAGTCAGATGATTGAAACGTTACTACATGAAATGTTACAAGGTTCGCAACCATGGCAGTTAAAGTCGAAAATGCACAGCCTCACAGGGATGCTCCTTTGCCTCCTCTGTGGAAAGCACGGCAAATCCCGACCAGTTTAGATTACCAGAGGGCTGTAAGCAATCCCTGTAGGATAACTACAGACTAACAAATTTCCCTGAATACCACACATACAAAAGAATAGCTCCATCCTTACAAACCCATGTAACAGACTGAACTTGTGCCACATTCACCAAGCACTTCTGTGCAATACACTGAGTTCTCATAAAGCAGGCTTTTGATTCCCTATGGAGTACAGGAAAACACCCTAAATTCCTGTTTCACCACCCTCTCTATTAAGCTACCTTAACCCTTTCTGGAGATTCTTCAGTGCTTGATAATTCAGGCAATTGCACATGCCAACGGATCTACTAATTAGTGGAACGCAATGTGAATGGAGAGGGAAGAAATGGCAGTGTAAGGTACACAGCAGGCAATTAAATGTTGACTTCACTGAAACAGCCTACATTTCTGTTGCACTTTGTAAGTATTTGATAAGGTACATGCTGGAAAATCAGAGAACCTTCATCTTTTAAGCCAGATGGTTTAACCATATAAATTTTATTGAGAATTATGCAAATAAACTCAGATCTTTATTAAAATTTAATGAATAAAAAAGGTACTGAAGAAAATGAAAAAGCAATTACATGAAAGGTGTTTTTAGCACTTAAGCACAAGAACAAACATTATACACAAACCAGCAAACTGGTATCCCATGTCTTTGAAGTTAATCGAGTCTCATAGCACTGCTTCAGGGAAGAGCCAGTACACCCTTCACAGAATTCAAATATCAACCCTGCACTTAAGCTCCACAAATTGCAAGCACGTTCCTGATATTTTGCTACCCCAAAACCCAAATCGTATTTCTGCCAACTAGGGCTGCCACATGCGATTTTAGTGGGATTATATGCAACGCCTTTAATTTCCCTTGCTCTCACTGACCTATTCTCTTGCCGTGTAAGGGCTGCAAATGCATCCAATTCCCTGAAAAAACACTCTTCCCTAATTTCTGCAGTCGTGCCTGTTGCCTGCTGCAACTACGACCTCTACAGCAGCAAGACTTGAATGAAGTGACTTTAGAAGAGCCTGCAAACTTCCCCTTCTAAAAATACCGATATGAACAAACCCTTTTATATTACAATTCCAGGCATGGGATAAACAACAGAGAATAAATCAACACTTAAATAGAGCATCCTCCAGCATACAGAAGTAGCTTAACTAGATATGTAATACGTTACAACAGCCTGAAACAGAGTACAAGAAGGCAGCTGCAGGTTTACAGGTTAAAATTAGAAGTATTTTGCTTACTGCTTTTGATTTCCTCCCGACAAATTGCACAAAGGCAGCAACCCGGTGCATGTGTGAAGTGTGTGCAGAGGGGCTCCCGAGAACAGCCGAGTGAAACCGGGAGACTGGGAACTGCACGGAGAGAATGGCACAAGCTGCGATGACAACTGCCACGTCTGCATCACCACCGAGGGGAAGCAGCGCATCTCCGAGGACAGCACAGCGAGCGGGATCACTAAGAGCGAGCAGCAGCCCCCCGCGGTGGCCATAGCACGGTCTGGCGTCTCGCCTGCGAGAGAGGCTGACGAGGGACTACTGCTGCTGCTGCTGCAGCTCCTTCCCCGCCAAGCCCTTCCCTCGCCGCCGTCCCCGCGACCCCCGGGTGCGAGCCTCGCCTCCCCCAGCTCCGAAGCACTTACCAGTGCCGGAACACCGCCTCCGGCCGCCGCTGCCTCGGCGGCCGCTCCCAACCTCTCCCATGCCGGCAGACCCCCGGCTGCCCTCAGCCTACGGGTCGCATCGCCGCGACCCCGACCCTCGGAGGGGACACCAAGGAGAACCCTCCAGCCCCCGCCGCCGCCGCCGCCGCCGCCCTATATCGCGACAGGCGCCGGCGCGGCCCGCCGCTCGCGCCCCGGTTTCCTGTCACCGCGGCGGCGCTCG
>JAOEHY010027603.1:6707-33673 GCA_025447955.1 Psilopsiagon aurifrons
GCTTTTACTCTTGAAGAAAAAGCAGTCAACATTTGCTTAATTGGAATATTTAAAAATTAGTTTCTGATGTGTGGGAACCAGTGTCTTTACCCAGACATGTCCTCCTCATTCAGGGAAGCAGAAGCCCATACTACTCATCCTGCCTAGGCTACTCTTTCAGGGCATCTATAAGTAGCACTTGAAGCCAAGCTTGCAGGAAGCTTTAAACGACAAATCCCTTCAGTTATAGCTAGCTAAGTAACTAAAAGCCACGGCAGTTTTAGTACTGGTTAGTATCCAGCTATTTAGCAAGGTGACTCTCCTCCTGTAGTTAGGTATTCTGGTCGCCATCATGACTATGTGTTGTTTCATTAAGCAGGCACCATAAAATTGTCTCCTTTACTGTTTGGATTCCTGTTGTTGCCAGGCTCAAATGGTCTTAAATGTCGCTAATATGGGTTGCCTCATTTTTTGTTGAGTGACTGCAGATTATGACAGGTCTGTAAAGTCTCCTGCAGTTTTCACAAAATTCCAATAACGAAAATAGCCACAGATCTTTAATTGTAAGCATATGTGGAGCTATTAAAAGCTGCACCCTGGCAAAACTTTTTTGCATATGCTTAGTTTATAAGCTCATGAGAGGCTTCAACCTCTTAAGATGCTTTGCTGGATTAAGATCAGAATTCCCCAAAGAGTCCAACACACATTTAACTATTCTTTAAGGCAAAACCAACCTCCTCCAGATACTATTAATAATGCTCGCACATTAAATCACTTTTCATGCAGTCACCCTCAAACACTGTATGTAGTAGAATCCAGTGTATAATCAAATAATACAAGATTTCAGATAAAGCTGACAGAAATAGGGTTCTGAAGCGATAAACTTGCATCACTGTATGTTCCACACAGCAGATAATGCAGTTCAATCTTACTTTGCTTGTTTCTCTTTACTAAAGCACAAAGCAGGCTCCAGATGTCTTCATTCAGGCTGCTTATACCCAGTTCTTATATCTTTGTGGCAGCATAATGTTCTCTGGGTCTGGAACATGCAACTGCTCTTGTTTTCTAACAAAATGGAGGATGCAATTCAACTTGTGCAACATGTATATAACACATTGATTTCCATCAGAAGACAGGCAGAAAAGAGGTGCCCTGAAGGCCCATTCTTAATGTGGCTCAATATCTGCACCATTGTATTATCAATGTGCAAATTGTCACTTGTAGGAAAAAATATTTAAGTCTTATGACCTTAATTTTTTCTAAAGACAGATTTATGCTTCTCCTTTTTCTCCTATTTTCAGGTACCCATTACTTGTTATCTTTGACAGTAAATCCCAGGACACCCTTGAGCTCAGGGAGCACTGAACCCCATCTCTAATCTTTCTTGGGAGAGTCACGCACAACCTTTGACATAATTGACTGATGGTCTGTGTAGCTGTGCCATGCAGTTGGTGTGTGATAGGTACACTCCAGTTTCCCTACAGGACATGAATTTTGTAATACTTAGACATGAATTTTGTAATACTTAATCTCTGAATCTCAATTTGTTTCATGAAGGAGATTGCAGTGGGGAATTTCTCCTCTAGGCAATGCAAATAATTCTGCAATTTTGGCTGTTTGTAGATTGCTAACAAGATGACTTCTGTGATTCTGAGGTAGGATGCCTAAAGTACATTTACATGCAGAAAAATTTGTGCTGATGGTTTTTGAGCATTGCCGATGGTAGTGACAGGTAGCAAGCACTATTGCACTAGACAGCTGTCAATGGAAAGGAACAGGAGTAAAAGCAGACCCACTGTGTTTACTCCACAGCATAGAGGTGGATTCTATGAGCCTTTTTTCCCCAAGGTATTCCTTTTAAGAAGATCAAATTAAAGCTGGATGGGTTCTGGTGATGATCAAAGAAAATAAAGGAAAGGAGAAATAAGCTTCATTTTTATTATCAATTAACTATCTATGGATAAGTGGCCAAATATTTGTTCTCAATGCAGATGTGAATCAGAGCTGTTTAGAAAATTGTCTGTGGGGAAAAAGGAGAATGGCAGAAGTTGAGGTCCCTGGATATTTTGAGAGGAAATTCTTAACTGATCTGGATCTTGATTACTCAAAATATGTAAAGTTGTCAACATGACATATTAACTTGAGGAATCACCCATTTCTTGCAGTCTTAAAAGTGTTAATATACCAAAATAAACATCAAGTTTTATATTTTTGGGATCCTGACCCTGAAAATAGGCATATGTTTAGGACTTCAGGTAGTATAGTTGTCTGGAATTATATGCTTACAAGAAGAGCTGGGATCTTGGGCATTTTTTGGGATAATATGGAAAATATAATTTGTCTTGGGTTTTTTTAGGAAGTGTGGATGGAAAGAAAAGTGGCCTTGTCTAATAGCATTTGTCTTTGCTCCTTTGACTATAAAGAAAACCCCAAAAATGTGAGTATTATTTTTCTGGCACGGAGGTTGCTGCTGACTCTGGAGATTCCAAGTAAGCGGTAATGGGAATTTGGAAACTCCAGAACTCCTACCGTACACTACAGACATGTTCTGCACTTTATAACCTAACTGTGGCAATTCATCGAATTGCACATTAAGTCCTGATAACAGTCTGGTGCAAGACCTACGCAATTCTCCTTATTTACTTTGTTTTCTTTTTAGACAAAACAAAAGGAATTTTTTGGGAGCACCACTTCAGCTCCAAGAAATGAAAGAGAGGGTACTGCTTTTTTTCCAAAGTGCATTTGTGACAAGTATGAATTTGGAGGTCCTAAAAAGTGATAAGCTTGTAATTGTAAATGCCTATGAAAGGTTTATCTCTAGAATTCTGATCTCTTTAAACTATGACACTTTAAAGATGTGAAAAACTCTGTTGCATTAAACCACCTTCCTGTAGAAACTCAATTTATGTCCAGAATGAAATGTGAAAAAAGAAAAAAGTAACCTGTATAGTTTTACACTGTGACATAAATATGGCTTTTATGATACAGTTTAGATGAAGTGGGAATTACAACGTATTTAGCATGACGAATTTGATAATTATATATAGAAATTACCTTAATGCCTAAAGTACAAAGGTTTTGACATAATATGGATGTGCTCATGCTAGTTTGCACACAGAATACATGGCCATTCATGTCCTCAGCTGATGTATTTAATTTTTACTCAATTAATATTTTATAAGGTCTTGGAATTGCATAGAGTATCTATTTCTACAAGAAACTCACACAAAGCTCAAAGCAGAATGCAATGCGTTCATTTTTTTTCTGTTTATTTTCTCCGCTGTTCGTGAAATGCCTTTACATAAAGAAAGATATCATTTTATTGGCTGTAAAATGTTTTGGCATTTGCTATAATGCTAGGGGTTTACACTGGAGCTGTTCATGCAGATGTTCTTTTCTTCTCTATGTGGTTTGTTTTGAGTCCTTTGTTGCTGTTGACGTGAGAGGTGCTGGTGTGAACTCTGGGGGAGTGTTATAGGTGCCTTGGAAACCCATGGTCAAAGGTGTCTGAGAGCTGATTTCATTACTGAAGATGTGATGCCAAATGCAAGTCTGAACAACAAAGAAGGGAACAACAGCCACAGTTCTTAGCATTGTATTGAGGAATAGGAAACAAGCATATGGGTAACAGGGCAATTTACGGTGGCAGACATAATTATCATGTGAGTTGAGTGTATCTAGCATATATTTCCAAAGCATGATAAAGATGATGTCGCTGTAGCAGTATGTCCCACTGTTGCATAGAGTTTTGCTCAACAAAATCTTCACAAATGAATAATCTCTATTTCTTGTCTTGTTTCTTTAAAGAAAAAAAAAAAAAAAGGAAGAAAAAGCTAATGGCTTGCTATCCTTCCCCAGTCTTTCTTGTCTACCTATTTCACTACTTTAAATTCTCTTCTTGCTAATGCCAGAGCATATTTTTAATACACGGCATTATACGAGATGCCCTTTTTAGAAGCAGAGCTAGGAGTTCTCAATTTTAATGAATTAGCCCCTACACTAAAATCCTTCAAAGCAGCACGATCTTCAACATGGTGCCCTTTGAGAATATCCTCGTTGGTTAGGTAAGGAGCTGAAGGGAAACTGCTAATCTAAAATGGGTAAGCCTGCAACCTAATTTTCTGTCATGGAAAAATCACCTAAAATGGGTAAGTACGTCTTGAAGTCTACTGTAGCTATACCCAAAAAGTCCAGTTGTTCTTGGGGCTCTTCTGGTATAGCATAGATGAACACAAAAAATGGTTTTATGCTGTGTGCTGGAACTTTGTCTTCAAATTGTTCATGCCCCTGCGCAAAAGATAGATTCAATTAAAAAATCAATCCTGAGGAAAATAATGGTTATTGTAACTGCCATTTATGCTGCTAAACCCTTGAATGAGTAATTGGCAAGGTATGATGTACTGAGGCTGTAAAGTATATACATCTTAACGCTCACATTAGCATGCTCACATGAGCTGTTAGCCTGTGGTAATTTTTCTCCTTATTTTCCCCTTTCTGTTTAATTCTGCATTGTCCACATCCGTTCTCCTGAAGTACTTCCTGGTGCATGAAAAGATGAGCGTGTTATACTCTAGTGGGGCTGATGCTCATGAGAAAGGGGGAAGTATATGTTATTTTGTTAAGTTACTCAGTAAGAGAGTAACTTAACAGTAAGAGAGTAACTTAACAGCAGGCAGGCTGCCATAGCTCTTAATGTACCTGCAGCTGGTCCTGCATAGGAGAGATCTTCAGCGCACACAAGAACATAGTTTCTGTTTGTAGAAATGAAGACAGGTGTGTGGGGCTCTGTGCTGGGCAGGCAACATTACCAGTATCAGTTACTATTTCTTCTTTACTGGTAGAAGAGGCTGTCTGCTAAAGGGGAATATGATTCATTCCATGGCTATTACCTGGTCATAATTTTCTAAATCGAGATGACAGATAATGAAACTTTATCCTGACTTCTTTTCATCTTTTCAGTCAGGCTCCTTTGTGGTAGGCTCTAGAGCAAATGGCATGCTTTCATTAGCTACTAGCTGTATTCCTGTATTACTGCGGGTTGTAAAGTGTGAGTTGTTTTTCTGGGAGTGTTCATAGGGGTTTAGTGTGGGTTTTGTTAATGTAGAGCTATATGTAACTACCTGCAACTCAAAGACCCATCTCTGAAAATGCTGAGGTCACTTTGTCTCATTGATTTTCTTTGTTTACCAAGGTTTATAAAGCATCTTCTTTAATAAGATAGTAGTTCTTTAATGTCCCAGCTGCAAATATCACCTATACTTATACCTTGCCTTTACTTGGAAAATATCATATAAACATATAGAAGTTCCAAATTATCCAAGCCATGCAGGTTAGTACTGGCATTTCTTAGAGTCACAACCTAGGGTAGCTGAAGCAACATCTGCTGTTCTAGGGAACGATGTGGCTCTTTGCTGATGTGCTGGAGCCATGAGCTGGCTCTGACACCACATGAACATTTTTCACTTGTGCTCCCCAACTTGTACCTGCCACCTCAGAGGCTCCAGCATGGTAGACATCCCTGTGAAGCTCCTTCTACTGAACAGAGGCCCTCATTCACAGGGGACATAGACTACCAGGCAGAGAGGTGAAATTTCAGCATATACAAATGCATGGGGTTTTGTTAAGAGTTTCATACAGAATAGCAGAGTTTTAATATTGCAGTCATGCAGCTAGTCTGTATTTTAGATCCATTTCTAACAAAGCCTCTGTGAAACTTCCTTAAACCTCCTCAGCTATAACTACTATAGTTATGTACGTTTTATCTTTAAGCAAAGCTTGAAGCATTGTAAATGCAATGTTATTTGTATGCTATACCTCAATATAACAGTGAGCATTACCATGTTTGTACTGTGAATGCTTTTAAGGGATTGAGCTATTTACTGCAACTTTTAATTGATTTGCTACTCTTTAGAAAAGCCATCTCCTGCCACAGCATGAGTACCTTGTGATACAGGCTATCAGTGGAGTTAAATTTGGTAGTGAAGCTTTAAGGAAGTTTTTACAGCATTATATCTTAGCCTTGTGGTGAACTGTCTACAATTTATTGCTGTGTTTTGCAGCAAGAAACTGGAAAAAGAGATTGATGTTGGAATCATTTTATCTCCTAATGTCTGCATAGACACAGTTATCCAGTGGCATTGGCTTTGCTGTGGTTTTACAGCACTTTTTAAAATGATCCATGGGAAATGAATAAATCAATCAAACTTACCCATTTTTTTTCTGGGGATGGATAAGGAGCTTTTTCATTCAAAACCAATTAGGCTACTTCTATGCTTTGTAATGAATCTAGGTTAATTTCCCAATAGTATTTGTTTTTAACATTTAATTTCTGCAGATATTCTTTTACCAGGAAGTGACTGAAGCTTTCCTGTTCTTGGCCTTCAGCAGCTGACACTGTGCATGGCTGTGGTCATATTGCAAATATTGTTCCCTAACACAAGCAAGTTCAAAGCCTTTGTTTTTGTGGAACTTTGTTTAACCTCTGTTGCTGATCATTCGACTGTTTTCCTACTCCCTGCAGGGAATGGGCCCTCAGTTTTATCTCCAAGCATTTCTAAGTGGTTCAAGACCACTTGGACCATATCGCACAGGGCAGCAATGCTGTCAAAGCAGCTGAGTCTTCCTCTGTGTTGAGCAGCTCCTGGGACAAGCAGGTACTCTGCCAAATGGGCAGTTAATTTAACCTGCTGCCAGTTACTATTACTATATCAAATTGTATTATCCTGTATTACATTATGCTGTATTTGGAGAGACTTTCCAATTAGATGGTCTGGTAGGTGTAATGTGCTGTAGGGAATCAGCCTGGATCAGAAGGAGAGTGGAAGACAAGCAGCTCTTTACAACTCCTCATCCTTATAACTATCAAATAATTCCCAGAAGTTGCTTGTCAGGAGATAAGTGACCATCCTAGATATTAATGACACTTTGAGTGTAAGAAGAAGCCTGTGCAAAATGGAGAAAGGGAAAAGAGGGAATGGTATGGGAATTCTTGCTACCATATATTTGATCCAAATGTAGGTAGCAGCTGAACAGTTTGTGCTCCAGCACATGCAGTGTAAAAAGTCTAGAAAATAGCAGAAAGTAGTGGCAAGGAACCCACAGGCTGTATGTATTTATGCCATCATATTTGAGAGATTCTGGAAGTTATATAGTAGGAACTTGGTTTTGTAAATGAAACCTGTCTTTTATTTATTGCAAGGCTTTTTCTGGTTTGAATGAAACGTGATATTTTACTTTTCTGAAATGTTTTTAGGACTTCCTCATGGCAGAAGTGGTGTTTCCTGTTGATCATTGATATTGCTGTGATTTAGATAATAATGCATGCCTTTGCTTGTAGAAGTATTATTCTGGGGGCAGTAAAAAGTCCAAGGATTAGAGACTGATGCCCCAAAACCATATATTGTTATGAACTTTTAAACCCTGCAGCACCTTTCAGATGTTGTGAACTGCATGCAACATCAATAGCATATTGTGTTAAGAGAGGAAGAACATACCTCTGAGATAGTAAGAATACATAATAAATGGAAAGGAAATCCTAGTTTTATCACATTGTACAGTGGAAAAAGTATTTTTCTTATCTTTCAGTATTAAGTAGGAAAAAAAAGGAGAAATGGTGTTTTTCTATGTAGCTAACTGAAAAACAAAATGACAGAGATTAGGCAATTATTTGATAAAAATAATGTGGGGGTTATTAGGACATTGGCATTTATATTTCTACTAAATGAGTATTTAATGTCCCTTTTTATAGAAATGGGTATCAGTGTACACATTTCTATGTATCTTGACAAAGAAGCAGCCATCTCTAACTAGCTACTACAGGTTTGCTCCTACAATATTTTGTCTTTTAATCATTATCTTAAAAGGTTGATGATAGGGTTCATAAAGAACCCAGGGTGGAGAGAACCACAGGACTTTCTTACCTTTCTTGTTTTGCTTCACATATCATGTTTAGTTCAAAATGCCTTGAATAACTACCTCTTCCTCTCCCTTTATTTTCTTATAGCAATTTGCTTAGCTGGAGTGTCCTGGTCACTGAGGTGTCCATGTGATGCTCCTGAAGAACCTGCCTGGTCCACCTGTGCCAGGTGCTTGACTCCTGCGCATCTGTGCCCAAACTGTCCAGCCTTTGCTTTCTTTGTTGTTCCTTAACATATAAGGCAGATGTCTGTTTCTATCTGTAAGGCCAAAATAATTAAGAGCTTGTTTCTGGTTCCCAGCCTTAGGAGTTCTTATATGATTTTAAAACTTCACAAGCTTATTTTCAAGGTTAGTGATTAGGGTTTCTTTTCGTTTCCACATTCTGGAAGGAGGTACGTGGGTTGCAGAAGGTAGTTCAAATGCAAACATGAAATTGACTGCAAAATGCTGCATGTTAGCATTTTCTCAACAGTTTTTGCTGACACGACTCAGCAGTCGTGGAGAGAATATGAACAAAATCTGATTAGAGGACTTCTAATAGCGCAGCAGTGACTGGCTCAGTGAAGGAGAAACCACTACACTTTCCATTTGCTAGCTTGTTTCACAGGCAATGATAGCAAAAGTAGAAAGGTTTTTTTTTTTTGTCCTTTATGCACTAAACCATGCCTTTATGCTTCACGTGACAGCCATTTCTACTACACAGGTGGCTTCCTTGGTGTCTCACTGGACAAGTGACAAAGTAGCTGATGATAGTTTACATATAATGAAGTAGAAACTATTTTTTTTGTTGTGTTTTTTTATTGTTGCTTTGTTGGGGTTTTGGTGTTTGTTTTTGCTGCTTTATCCAGATTAGTTCAGACCCAGGCTGTGAGGCAAAAATGGGTTGTTGCAATTAGGAGAGAAGTTGTGGTGAATAACTAGAGAGTCCGTAGCTGGGAGCCTCAAGTCCAACAGAAGTGGAACTTGCACTCAGAAATGCAGTTGCTAGCACAAACGTTTGAGTTTTCATAAGTTGCCTTTCATTTTAAAAATAGTTGGCCACAGATTTCAGCTGTACTTGTACTACAGCCTGTGCTACTGTAGTCTGTACTGCTGTGAAATAAGTGTACTGCCTGACAGTATAGGTGGCCACAGATATCAAGAGAATAGTTTCCCTGATGGGATGGACATCTACACCAGCATTCTACATCTTCATCCTGCCCCCCAGTGTAGGTAGGCAGGTCAGTGACATGGCAGACCCTGCCGTCTGCATGCTGATACTGCATACAATCAATAAAAATAGCAAGCCTTTATTAAGCACACACCAACACCAGGTTTTAATAGCTTTTTCAGAAGAACTTTGTGACTGCAGCTGGTTTTGGTGGTCCATTTATTGAACATGGAATCCTGTATAACTTAGAAATAAGAGACATGTGAAAATGGAAAAGATTTTGTATCTGGAAGAATGTATGTATATAATATCTTCTCATGAGTTTTCTACAGTATTTTCCTGTGAAACATATCATATATCTACAAAGAGTGCTTATATTTATTCTGTTATGAAGTCTTTAATGATAATTTGTTTGCGCAGATAGGCTTGTATGCTAAGTGGGTATGGTAGACATGGCATATCAGCTCAGTTCCATCAAGAACTTCTGTTTCTGTACAAATTCTGGAACAAATCATGTATCTTGGTGAACACTGCAATGGTATGGTGTTGCAGCTTCTAGTGGATTTTTAAGTGCAAACCTAACTTAGGAAACATTTGAGGTTCCTGAAGAATTCTTAAGTAGATTTTGTGACAGGATTTAATATTATCATTTATCAGAGGGACAAAAAAAGAGCTTTTATAAAATGAAAAATTGTAATTTTAAGTAAGTTTTCCTTAGGTTTCTCAAGTGGTTTTTATTAACAGACTAAAACATCAGTCATATTGATGCATTATGTTTCATTGGTATGAAAAGAAAAAACAAGATATGGTTCCTTTTTTATTATTTTTCTTAAGTGGTTGTGTATAAAGATCAAAAATAATTTATCTGTTTATAGAATAAACATGTGTGTGGAGATTTAATAACATCAGTCATTGTTTAAAATACTGAGGTTCAAGTAAAGAGGTGCTTGCTGTCTAATTCCTCTCTTTTTTGCCTTCTCTGCTTAATATGCTAGGTTCAGAAAAAAAACCCCATCAGCTATGCAGGTGGTCTCTGAGCTAGAGACAGTTAAGGACTAACCCCAAGAGCCCTGGAGGAACCAATAATGCCTGGCTCTCTCTCTCTTCCCTTTAATTAGGATGGAAAGGTAAGCCTACATCAAAGTAGGATGCCAATCGCTAAAGCCTATATTGATGAAGTCTGGTTAAAGACAAAAACCTCTGTAAGCTGTGAGCATTCTAGGCATTTGTGAAGTTAATACAGTAGCCATAGGACTCACCTGTGTAATGAAGAGATGGATAAAAAGGTGTTATTCTCTTTAAAATGTCATTGCATATTGCTAGAAGCATTAAAGGACTGTGCTAGTCTGCCTTTTATTGTACAGCTCAAAGAAGTGAGAAGGAGATATCTGGAGTGCCCAGACATTGGCATTTATCTTTCTGTTCATGGACTTATTTGTCAGACTCTGTTTGGGAACTTAAAATTTTCCAAGTTTTTAAATCATACTTGGATAGTTATTTGTCGCCTATAGTTGCTCTGGAATTTATGGTAAGGTGTTTACAGACTATTGAAATTCACATTATTATTCTTCCAAGATCTGTAGTCTATGAAGAAAATGTTATTTTAGCTGGAAATTGAGATATAGAATAGAATAGTTCCAGTTGGAAAGAACCTACAGTGATCATCTAATCCAACTACATGGGTGTCTGGTGAGGTGAGGAAAATTTTTTCTCACTTCTTTTTAAGTGTCAGATCCCTGCCTGGAATTAGCAGTGAGGGGACTGGTTGAACTGGGAAAGGAAAGCTGTTGGCTCTGGAGCCTTGTTTTTCAATGTGTTTGCAAATCTAACCTTAGAAGCTTGGGAATCTGGTTGGAAAAATAGGAAGGATTAATTTAAACAGTGTAGGGGGTGTTGGATTTTTTTTTTTCCTCCAGTTTTGCTCCCATTTCATTAGTCAACTCATTAGTCAATAGATTCATTTGTCCCCAAGATGTTGTTTCAGTTGCTGAGCAAAATATCTTTCTTTGATACATAGAACAGCTGAGCTTGCTGCAGTCCGAGTGCCCACAGACACATGCCCCAGCCCTCAGAAGGGTTCAGTGCTGTTGGTTGTTTTGGCACAGGGGAAATTGGTATGCAGGGAGAGAAGCGTCTACTTGAGCATGTTATCTTTATCAGGGATACAGCACTTGGATTATTTTACTGTCTAGCTTTTGCAGGCAAACAGAGTGACAGGTGCATTTTCACAACTATTGAGATAAGTTAAATAAAGACATAAAACTCACAAAAATTCAGAGCCAGATTTCCATGAGTTTAATAAAGACAAAATGAATATTATTTATATATAAATATACTGTTATTCCATAACCCCAGGTATAAAATCTAAAGGAAACAACAACCTGCACTGTGTTAACTGACAGCAATTCTACAGATTTTTTTGTAAGAGGAATACAATTTTCAGTTACATTCTGCTGTGTTGTATAAGAAGATCAGCAGTTTATTTTCTGTAGGTTTTTTCCATAAGAAGAAATAGGGGAGAAGGAACTGTCTGGTGGGGGGGGGGAAATGTAAGAAATATCTATCAAGTAATATTGCTGATTTGTGTAAGGCTTAGCACAACTACAAGAAAATGAGGCTACAACTGGATTATACCTATAAAAGCTGTGATATCTGGAACTAGCTGATTCTCCTCAGAATTTAAATATGAAACATCCCTCTGTGTGTCCAGATGTTGTCGGAGCTTGTATTGAAAGTGGAATTTAAACAGCGACCATGTTAGAGAAGTGTAGGTCTGCATAATGGTTACTCCTCCCCACAAAAGCATCCTCATCTTCTTGCAATGTACTTGAAGCTCACAAACCCAAAAAGGGATTATGTGGAAAAGGAGCAGGAAATATGCAGCAGCTTGTCATTTGTATTCTCCATGCTTGACTTGTATGAGAGAGCAGACTGAAGATACCTCAAAAAATGCAGAAATAGCATAGCCCATTAGGGATATGCATCATATTTCTCTGGTCAGTGGTATCTGGGGTGTTCCAGGGTAACTTTATCTGTTGCTTTCATTCCCAGGTCTAAAGAAAGCAGTGGTGAAGCAGTTGTTTCCCTGCCTTTTATAAGTGCGTATACATGTATATGTATAGCATTTGTAAACTCATATACAAAATACATCCAGCTAGCATTGTGTTTTTAATAGGTACTTCAAGTTACACCTTTTGGGAGGGGAGAGATGGAAGATGAAAAGAAGAAAACATATTCATATTATATAATGCAAATGTTTCTAATGTCAGAACCTCCCTATTCAGGAGCTGTTTCTATTCAATGGTAACACAGGAAGAAAAGCTGTTGAACTTGGAAGTAGAAATTAGGTATCCAAGGTTTGGTGTTGGGAATACTGCCCTAGCTCCTATTAAAAGATGTGATTTTCAGAAGCGCTGAGAACCTGGCTGTCCACCCTTACTGAAGCCAAGAGCCCTGTTTCTCCTACTCTTGCTTTTCTTCATACAATGCATGCCAATGGCAGGTCAGGTCCACGCCCTTTTTCTCTGTATGTTCCCCTAGCATAAAATCCAGCCTAATTGCAAGTGTTAATTAGCCGTATAGCCACCAATGTTGTATACATATCTTTGTGCAGCTGTTTAGAGTACATGCCAGTATACATCAGCTGTAGAAGTGTGTGAATGGAGAAGTTATGCCAGGCATAGGACTCAAGCAAGAAACATGTATGAAAAGAAATTGGCATGTGGAGTTAAACACATGGGACACAAAGTTCTCAGTGAAGCAATGAAAACCACCCTGTTAGCTAAGGCATTGAACTCAAGGGACTTAGGTTCAATTTTCCAGCAGTTCAGTTGTTTGATTCTGAGATGACTACATAGATACATCAAAACACAGGTGCAGACAAATTAAAGCCCATAAAAATTATCTCCCATCTTCCTGTACAAAATTTCTTCATCTAGTTTTTGGATGCCTCCAGAGACTAGGATAAACCTTTCTTGCCACTGTGACCAGGAAGGAACAGATTATATGCTAGTTTCACACTGTGTGCTCTAGGCAGTGGTAGCATGTCATGGAAGTCTTCTTCCTAGGTGCCCAACACCTCCTCCAGCCTTCCTTCTTGGACATGCAGAAAGTCTCACTCCTAGTTTACCAAAGCATTGTGTTATCTCCCTGCAAGCCATCATGGTCATCTCAAAGCAAAGTCTTATCTGGGACACACAATGAGCTGACCAATGAGGTTGAGATTTGAACCCACATGTGCAGAGCACAATGGATTATCAGTTCATTGCCTTCACCACTCTGCCACCTTATCAGTGTCCTGTCTCTGCTTCCTCTCAGCTTCACCTCCTCCCTGGCAGAGCAAGAGACTCAGAAAGTCCTTGGTAAGACAAGATGGGGCATTTTCAGGGTGCTGTGGCATTAGGCAATTTATATCTGTGGGTGGTTGCTTACCTGCAGCAGCTAACAACCATTGCCAAGTGAGCCCCTGAAAACTTACCCTCTCTGCTGGCTTTCCTGATCTGTGAAAGGAGAACTGAAAGACCCTGCACAGAGGAGTTTCAGAAAATCAGCTCCAGAGATGGCTTAAGCTCTGTGTGTGTGTACTGTGTTATGTATGTCACACATGTGAAATGTATGACTCTAGGTGTGTATGTGTATATGCATGTATATATACTCCTGCATATATGAATCTAATATTGTTTAAAGTCTTCTTGAAAAGAGTTTTCATGGAATAGTTCTAAATTTAGAGAAAGACAACATTAAGGTGAAGTTTGGCTCTATCCATTCTTGAGCTCTCAGATCACTTCTGCCTACGCATGGTGATTAAATCCCCTCTGAGACAGCAGAGGAGCAGGAAGACATTTGCATGTACTCTATTTTCTATGCTTGAACATGGGCACATACCATATTGGGAGCTACTTTGAATCTGGAAGAATGAGAGGATCATAAATGACATACAGTCTAACGTACGAATCATGAGTTTTACAATAAACTTAGACTTTATGCAGACTTCAGAGGGAGTTTTCACAACTATTACGGTAAGTTAAATAAAGACATAAACCCACAAAAATTCAGAGCCAGATTTCCATGAGTTAAATAAAGACAAAATTAATATTATTCATATAGAAATATACTGTTATTCCATGATGCCAGGTATAGGGTTGGCTATTGGGCCTGAAGAAGACATTTTTAGTTTGTGTTTTCACTGAAGCCTGAAAAGCTACACGAATTTTCTAACCCATAGAAGCACAGAACAGTTTGGGTAGAAAGGGACCTTAAAGCTTATCCAGTTCCAACCCCCTGCCATGGGCAGGGACACCTTCCACTAGACCAGGTTGCTCCAAGCCCCATCCAACCTGGCCTTGAACACTGCCAGGGATGGGGCAGCCACAGATTCTCTGGGCAGCCTGTGCCAGTGTCTCATTACTCTCATAGTGAAGAATTTCTTCCTAATATCTAATGTAGATCTCCCCTCTGTCAGTTTAAAGCCATACCCGCTTGTCCTGTCACTGCATGCCCTTGTAAAAAGTGCCTTTCCAGTGCTGTGTAGGCCATGTCACTTGTATCGTGCCTCCTTGAATGCTTTGCTGTAGTGGGGGCAGTGTTGGTGACAGTTCAGGAACTTGTGAAAAAACTTTAATTGTCACTCAGATGGCAAGCTTTACCTAAAAATTTATGTTGTTTTGTTGTTAAAAAAAAGAGTGGTATCAGGGTAGGCTGCTGAATATTGTCTTGCTTTGAACACTTAAACCTCTGCAGACTTCTCTCTGAAACTCACTGAATACTGTTGTTTTTCCTAGGAGGTTCCTCTGTACTGAGCATCAATGTGAATATTTTCTGCCTTGCCAAGCTAGGGCCTGCAAATATTGCTTTTGGGTTCCCACCCCCCCCCAAAAAAAAAAAAAAAAAAAAAAAAGAGATAAGTTATTTGAGGAATTATTCTTAATTTGTGAAAATAGGAAAGACACCAGAAGAGATAGAAATTTGTAACAGGTAATGCTAACGTAGGCTCCCCTGGGGGCACCTGAGAAACTTACTGGATTTGGGTTCTTGGGGCAGAGTCCTCCTCAGATGGTAACTTCTGTCTGCTAAACTGGCATCTATAGACACAACTGCAATTGCATAGATGGGTATAAAGCACTGCAAGTTTAATCCCCCCTTTGCACCCAGAATGTTTTGTCCTGTTCATAGAGTATTGCACTGTGTATTTCTTGAGTCTCCTCAACATTTTAGTTGATGGTCATTTGCTATTTTGTTTATAATGAGAACACCTCAGAGCTTACGTGGCTCAGCTCAGTTCTGTGCCTGTGTCCCATGTTGCAGGGTGTTGCTCTACATGTAACCATGAGTGTCAAAAGTTTCTTAGCTTCATTTAATCTCTCCTGTCTTATTGTGCTTATGGAGAAAAAAATACCCTGTAGTGAAGACAGGAATGGGGTTGGAAAGCGTGATGTGCCATGCAAACATGCAAAAGGGGGATTCTCAGTGCTGATTCACACCGCTGCAGCAGCTCGTGTTTGCATGGAAATGAGGATGAACTCAATCTTAGGGTCTGCTGGTAAACAAATAAACAAGGGCAGCTTCAGACTTCAGGCACTGTGGTAACCTGCTTCACACAAATGAACCTCTGTATTCCCTCTGTGTGAGTCAGAGGGCACTACCCCAGCTAGTGTTTATTAATCTTTCATTTCTGTCTGCACAAAGGTAGAGTTTCATATACAACTGCTTGTAAATGCATATACAACCAACAGACTTGAGGCACTTGTGATTGGGGATCTTAAGCAGGTTGTCTGCTTTTCCAGGTCTGTAAAACAACTTGTTTAGAGATAGCTGTCAGGTGTGTGACTCTGCCAGGGCTTTGTCTCCTGCTGCCACTCTCTACTGTGGGATGGCTGTACATGGAGAGCCTGTAGAGCTGTAGATACTCTCTACCTGCAGGTAAACATGATGCTCCTCCTGAGTTAAACAGCCATACACTCCAAGAACAGTGCATAGTGTCAGTGTTTCACAGGACTTCTGTTTTTTTTCACGCAAGATGTTTTTCATTTGTCAGTGGAAGAGAAAGGATAATTTTCAAGGCACTGAAGGAAAACTGAAACCTGTGACTGCTGAATGTAGTGCATGGATTCAGACCTGTGTCCCATCCAGCAGTGCTGCGCTTTCCTTCCTCTACCAAAAGGGTTGTCACATTGACTTCCTTGGTAGTCTGATGCCAGCTTTGCTTCTACTTCCACATTGTCCTTGGATGGGTGTGTTTCTAACAGTCTCCTCTGTTTTTTTCATAATTTATCTTCTTTCTTACTTTTCCTCTTCTTTTCCTTCTTTATTTTTGAAGTGAAATAAAGCGAAAACTTATTTCCATTGAAAATGAGCTTGAAGGAAGTGAAGAAAAAATTTGGTAACAGGGAGTCTGTGGAATGAAAGACTGAGGAAGTACAAAGATATTTGGTTAGAAAAGGGAACAGAAGATACACTGAAATGGTTGAAAACTGGATTTCAGTGTGGAGTGAACAACAGCTAGATGGTGAAGTATTTCCTCTCAACTATGGTGAAATAGACTACAAGCTAGGTGAGAAGTTGCCATCTCAGGGAGGCAGACATTTTGAACATTTTAAATTTGGAGATTTTTCTTGGTGTTTGTAGATGTACTGGCAAAAATGCAAATGACATCTTAGCAACTCTGTATATTTAAGATTCACCTTATCCTTTCAATAGATAGCAGAATAGATAGAAATAGATAGTTCTTGGTGGGTCTCTAAGCCCATTCTTAGTCCACAGTGTATGAAGAACAGAAGGGTTTTTCATGCTTATGTTCTTTTATTCAATGGCCTCTCTGCAGTTAGGAAAACAGACACAACAGGCAAAAGTACAGCTGGCACACAGCACAATAAATGACTAATTTTCGCTCAGCAAAGTTCTCTAAATGCCGCTACGTGCCAGACTCTGTGGAGCCATTTCTAAGATCTCAAAAGAAAGATTAAAAACATCTCAGATACATAGAATTGACAGGAAAGTAAACTTTTCTATGGAAGGGACACAAGAAGCCAGATGGTGAGTGTTGCACAAAGCCAAACAAATCCAGTCTCTGAATTCCTAAGGCGTATAAACCTCTGCAGAGAAATTAAATTTCTCTGAAGGAAAGTGAACTTTATGCAAATTCACACTCTGTCATAATTCTGTCATGCAGAACAAAGATCTTGTAATTTCCCAAAGTTGTCCTTTCCTTACCCTTCTCAAAACGTGTTCAAAAGCATAAAATAAGTAGCTTTTTCACCAAAGCAAGCTGGTAAGGAGAGGGAATAATTATATGTAGCAGAGGGGAGTCAATCAGTAGTTAATTGTGCTCCTTTTGTTGTTGTTTGAAATAGTTCTGTGTCCACACAAACGTTTGTCTTTTGTTGCTGCATTGTACAGTTGTATGATGATGCTGCCAGCTCTTAAAAGGATAATGTGATGGCTCATCTGTGGCTTCAATTCACAGATTTTCAAACATCTTCATACATGCCTAAAAAGAAATTTATTGAGGTGCATTAATACACACATTATTGAAATTCCTTGACCAGTGAGCAGCAGTAATAAAGTTTAATAAGATGCTGGCTTGCATAAAGTGGGCTGTAAGTCTAGGAGTGTTATGCTGTCACTTTGTAAAACCCATTTTATCTTCATCTGACATTTATTGCCCAACTTAGTTCACTCTATTTTGAAGAAAGATGTAATAAAATTGTAGAGCATGTGTCCTAGAGCATCTACATGACAAACAGAGTGGAAGGATTTATGTATGGGAAAAGGAATTATGGAAGTTTAGAGGGCTGTGAAGAAACCATCTGTAGGGACCTAACTGACATAAAGGTAAGGATTATAAAATTAAGATGTTATATTTAAATATTTGTTATTACATTCTGATTTAGTTTAGTATCTAGGACCCCATGATGGTCTTTTCTATGCATGGTATGGCACACTGAGAGGATTAGTGAAACAGAATGGAAGTCACGAGAATAAATTTTCTGCTAGCAATTTGAATTGTTCTAATCACACACAACTAAATGGGTGATTATCTGCTTCCCAGTCTATATATTGAAGTTCATTTTTTTCAGATTTAGAATTGACTCAAACAAAAATAATAGCATTTTTCTGGACAAAACTGAACCACCTGGTAGGTGTAAGAGTGAATACATCTGGGGATAGAAGCAAGTAAGAATTCTTCACTTTGAGGCCATGGTCCTAAATAATTATTGAAAGTAATCAAAATAGTTAGCGTTTTGTTCTTGGAGACGGAAGTCTAGGGTGTTTTTTCCCTCAAAAAATATTATGTAGAAATTACTGAAGAACAAAGGGGACGTGTTTGATGAAGTAGCATTGCATGTGTTTATTAGACCTAAAGTTTGCCTGAACTTAGATATGTGCCAAGGTATTTTCCAATGTGTGTAGTTTTTCTTTGTGATCAGTTAAGTAAAGCTTAGCAAAGACATTCAGAGTATTCAATTTAGCATAAACAGATGTATTAGAAAAACTGCAGAAGATTGAGTGAAAAGGTTTGAGAAAAAGAAGGCAGTTATAATGCTTTCCCTTTTTCTTTGTTGGAGGAAACAAAGATTTTTGCTGCTTTGGTATCCTGTGCTGGTAGCCCAGAAGCATGTGCTTATCATCCAGGATGGATGATGAAATTTGCAGTGAAGCTGGCACCTAATGATGAGTGATGAGAAGTGATTAAAAGGTCAACCCAAAATACTTACAGTTCATTGGTGCTGCTGCACAGTGATTGGTAGGTAGTTAATGCTCATGAAATAAAACTGCAATTAGTCTGTAGCAATTGACCTCCAGCTGAAAACAGCCTTGTGCAGAAGACAAACTTTTTCAGGCCTCTTTAGATGTACCTGGACCCGATTTTCTCTTTTTCTCTAATATTTTGAGTGTTCTTGATTTATAGCTGACAGGTAGTGAATCAAATACTGGGCGCTGGAGCCCTAGGGCTCTCACTAGCAGCTTAGGTATTCTCCATCAGCTAGAGAAACTAAAGGAACATGGTTTACTGACTAAGTAGTCAGGTGTGGAAAGGCAGTAGCTTTTTTTGCTTAGTTTGTTACTTAGCTTTCGGGAAAGGTCATCTGTGAAGCCACTAGTAGATGCATTCCTGCCAATTTTCACAGGTTTGTTAACAAGCAACTTCAGACTTCTCGGAAATATTACCTTCCTTCCTTTCTTGTTTATTGGTCATTCATGAAATGTCAGGTGAATGTTGATGAGGTTGAGAAATAGGTGTTGCCTAAGAGTAAACATGTGGAAAGAAAAAAAAATTTCACTAGCGTGGCAGGAGGTGATACTGGTGTGCATGGAAGAAAATCAATTATTCCTTTATAATCCACAAACTTCTCAAAAACACTTGCTGCTTCTGTAGGAGGAATAATGGGAATGGGAGCAAACCTCACCCAATGGAAAAATATTCAGCTCTTATCATGAGATTTACACATTTTGTGTGCATGACATATGTATGTATTCTGTGTGGGAGCTTTTCACACATTAGATGTGCTGGACCTCTAATCTGGTTTTGTAAGAATTGACAGTATAATGATACTGCAGTAAGAGGCTATTTTCCTGCTGTTTCTTGCTACAAAGTACTTTTTCTACTCCTCTGCATAAATCTGAAATTAAAATAACTTGAAAAGTTTAGTTGAGATTATTGAGGACAATTTAGTGACATATCTTCTGAGATACAGAAGGCTAAAATGGATTAACAAAATGGCCTCCTCCAGGCCCGCTGCAGTGATTCTGTAAAGCAGCAAAAGTGTAAACCACAAAACAGCAATAGAATAGAAGGCCAAAACCTAAATTGCTGAATTTTTGTGAGGCAAAATTGTGGCATAAAATAAGTTTATAGTGGTGGCAGCACTAATACAATATTTTAATCTTCAGAAATGACAATAAAAAAATGTAGCTGCAATAAAATAATTGCATTTGATTGATTTCAGAGACACTTAATACTTGCTCTGTTGGTGTTTTGTCACTTGTAATATAAGATGGACATCCACAGAGAAATCTCCTGGTGGGAACAAATTGTTCAGCCTTAGAGACCTGTTAAAACTTTTCAGTTGTTTTGTTACTCAAATCCTTTTAAGTGCCATCTCTGTGGACTTGCTGACTGCTTCCTTTGGGAGTTCTTGTTAATGCTCAAAGCAACTTTTAACACAGGGAAAAATGATCATTTTGAGCTGCTTTTTTCTCTTTTTTTTTTTCCTCTCCATGCCTTTTTGTAGAAAAATCTTTTTGATGACCTGGATTTCAGTATCCTCACTATACACATTTTATTGTCAGTCGTTAGGAGACCCAGGCTGTGTATATACTTTTCCCCCTTACCTGTTACATGGCTTTGATTGTGTCTGAGTTCAATATGCTGCAGAAACAAGAAAAAGGATGCATTTAGTCTACTTAGGAAATAAGAGAGCTTAACAAGTCAGTACTGATCCTGAGTGCATTTCAGAGAATACCTGGTGCGTTATTTAATGGAAAGGTAAACTCACCTACAATTTAAAGGCGAGAGGTTCAGAGCCATGAACTGCAACACATGTCACAGCGGTACAGGTTTAATGCCTGCAGTTATATCATACAGAAGAATCAATGAGCATTTATCTCAAGTTAACCCAGGAAAGTAAGATAGAAAAACATATGACTGGGTGACCTTTGTATCTTGCATGATGTCTTTCATCTGGGAGTCTCAGAGGACTGTAGGTATTGATGAGCAATGAGAAAATGTTTTCACTTGGAACTCATAGAATTTAACACAACTTGCCCAGTCAGATGAGAAATTAAACCCATAATTCAAGTCTCTGGATTTCCAGTCATATTTTCATTACTAGGCCATGTTTTCTTTTGTTCAAACTTAATACAAGGCTCTCCCTTGCTAGTCTTGGGTGAACTTTTCCCTTAAATTACTTTGTACACTCAGAATAAAAACATAAATGAAACACAGGCCCCCTGAAAGGCAGACGTCTTTACTGTGAACTGTTAAAACCCATACATACCCTGCATCAGAATGAAATTGTCTTCAGTTGGAGAAGATGTAGATGGAGATATATACCGTATCCATGAAACCATCAGATTGAAGGTCTAAAACTCCAGAGAAAAGGGAGTGGAGTGGGAATTTGTGGTTTGGGGTATGAATCACAATTAAATGGGAAAAACTGTGGGAACTTTACCTTGTAATATGAGGGCAACTCTGAGTGGTGAACTCTGATCCCTTTTCTAGGGAAAGGATACCTTATGCTAGTTTTGTGATCAGGCAAATCATGAAATAGGAAAGGATGGTGTGGAAATATTTCTGAAGTGACAACAAAAGGAAGATATTGGGAAAAGTTCAAGAATCACTGAGGGGTTTTTGCAGGGTGACTTTTTTCCTACTTTCCTGCCACTAAACTTATGGGGTTTAAGCCACGACCAGTACTTAAGGGGATAGCCTGGAAAAACTTCCACTATATTTTCTGTTTTAAAAAAAGAGTTTTCGTTCTAGAAAGAATGGTCATTTGAACTTTTTCCACACACCAGTTTGCAAGGGAAGTACTGGAACTAGACATGAGTTCTGGCACACTTAAAAGTCTCACATAACATTTTTGGGATATCGGTTATAGCAGCTGACAAATCAATACAACACCTCTCTGCCATACTCTGAAATAGCTGAGACCTGCCTGAGTGAAAAGTTCACTTATATTCATTCCTTCCTGGTCCAAACAGTGGCTTTAATTTATTGTGCATTGCAGGCCCTGGACAACTGGTACTGGCATTGGCATCAAGCTCATAGGAGTGGGATGGACTGAGGTTCCCCTCTCCCAGCAACTTCAGCTTATTGCCTTCTTCACCAGCTGGGCAAACCTATGACTGAAGATGCTCTTCCCCTTCTCTGACAGATGGGTCCCATCAGCCCAGGTTTCTCAAAATGAATACCATGGTCTAAGCAGCCAAAACCCAGATTCACCGGATTCAACTGGGCTTTTTAAAATCCCATCCTTTGGACGAGATGGATTGACAGAAAAACTGTCTTCCCTCCAGAGTTTCTTACTGCTGCTCCCAGGGCTCTGTCATCCTTCTTGATACTCCTCAGACGGTTCCTGGCTGTACCACTAGTGCCCACATGAAACAACAGCAGCAGATAAGTCATCGGGCTACACCTCTCTGAACTGAGTCAGCTGCTACTATACTCATTGCCTTTTCTTAGTTGTGCTGGTTGTTATACAGGGAGTAGTTTGGGCTGCCTTCAACTTAGATTATGGGATTTTTTAAAAGTTGTTGGTTTTTTTTTTTTTTTCCATAGCCATAAGTCTCAAAATGGTGAGTGCCATGTGTTGCTATTCTCAGTATTTTGGATAAATCAAATCATGCTAGAGTACTGAACAGATTTACAGAGGTTGTCCTATGGCAGTGCTTGCAGTAATTGAAACCATGAGGCTTCACACAGGAAAACAAGACTGTCAAGAAATCTATGCATATATGAGTATTTGTGTATTCATTTGTGTGTGTTTGCAACCTGTAAGTTAACCACTGTGGTGTGAGTGGGGTTCCCAGGTGAGGTTGGTGGGGGCCATTAAGTGCTTCAATCCTGCTGGTACTCTCAGAGACCTGACTCTGAGGTATGCACCGCCTTATGTTGTTTGGGAGACCTAACCCTACAGTAAGAAATTGTTTTTCCCCAATTCATGTAATTTTATGAATGAGATTAACTCTGTGTCTCTATGATATGTTTAAATACACTGAAGACAGAATGGCACTCCACATTCTGTACTTTTAACAGCCTTAACATGTAGAGTTTTTGGACATGAAATCTTTTAGTAGGTAATATCATAACATCTCTGTTTGTTTGTAATTGTATCAACTGCCATTTAAACCCCCTCTGAAGCAGCAATGAGTGCCTGCTCACAGCATGTGGGTTCCAAATGCCAAGTAGAGCAGATTTACTGAGTGGTTGTGATGTAAACAGCAAGGAACCATAGTTCCTGAGAGACTCCCCTTGGGGAGGGGTAAAGAAAGGAGAAGCAAGGCAGTAGGGAGATAAGAAACAATTACTATGACTTCACCTTTGAAACCTCAAGTTTACTGAAAGGGAAACTTGTTTTGAAAACACACTCCTGAACTGTACCCAAATGCTAAAATAGAGACATTAGGGCTAGGTTGACAATAAAAAGACTGTACTAGGATATGAAATTTAAAGTGAAAAACTGAGAATACAAGTGAAGCTGAAGTTCATGACTACTTATCTACATTTTCAGTTGCTCTGTGAAGACAAAGGAATATCAGGTCTGATTTGATAGTGGGGTTTATGTCCTTTTTATTTTAGTAACAATCACCAAGTAGTCATGAATTTATTTTAGAAAGAATTATAGAATTTATTTTAGAAAGAATTATAGAGTTTATTTTAGAGCTAGCACAAGATGTACTTGCTTATATAAAAGACCATTAATATAGAGATATGCATTTGTCTTATCTGATACTTGGTGAAGAAGGCAAATGTAGGAGATTAGAGGTCATTCTGAAATGCTCACTTTAGATTATTTTGCAAATTAAGTTTAAACAAACTCTACCAGGATATTACTTTTAGGTTACTTATTTCAGACCCAACCTGCTTTGTCTACTTTCAGTTGCTTTTCCTATAACAAAGTTAAAAGGTGGGAATGTGAAATCTTCTCCTGTCTGGAGTGAACAAAATGTTTTTCATTGACTTCAGTGGGCTGGGCATTGAATGCCAATTCTCAAAAATAATGGGTTTGATGTACTCTGAAAAGCAGTTCTTTTTCAACCCCCTCAGGTTTTGTACCTGTACAGGACAGCATTCGTATTACCTGTTGTTCTTCAAAACTGTGGCCTTTAAACTTTTAAGTAAAGTAGGTTGAAGATTCCATGGGGATGTTAATTAGCAACACTCTTCATTTGTGTAATACAGTACACTCCATTTAGTTTTGGAAATGGGTAAATGGATTTTCTTCAAAAACCCAGCTTATTTCCATTGACACTCAATGGATAGATCTTTGTTTAATAGGGATGATAAGATCTCATTTGTGGAACATAGATTTTGTGATTAGACACCCTAAGCTGCTTTGAATCACAAGCAGAGGTAGCTCTTAATCTTTGGAAGTGCTTTAGTTTATGTATTAAGCTCTATCTTAAGCTACTTTTACAGTGTATTGTGCATGGGAAACTTAAGATACACCTTGTAGCACAAACAATCCAACTGGGCACTAGTGGTTGTCTATAGAGACTGGGTCCTGCTTTCCATTTGATTATTTGGCTATTGCATGTGGATTGAGGAAAAAGAGCCTGCACTCACTGGGGATGCGTGATTATACAGTTCTGTACTGCTAGGGGTAGAATTTTGCCCTCTTTGATCATCCTTTTTATTGATCAGCTTGCCACAAAGGTTAAAGGGAGCTCCTTGCTTTGAAAGCCTGGAAACAGCTCATCTGACAAAGTAGTACCTTTATTTGTTAAAAGCTTTTCAAGCTTATAGACCTGGAAGAGCCCCAGTAAAATCAATGAAAAACTATCCAAGATAAACAGACTTACAGATGAATAAATGCTCACCACTATTTTTAGTCTGAGCTCACAAAATCTCTTCCTGACTGCCTGGCCTTTTTCTCTAATAAAACAGCCAATTCTCCAAATATTAATAGAGGTGTATTGACAGATTTGGGGCTCACAGTTCTTCTTGAGCTTAAATAGAGGGAATGAAGCTAGACAAAACCTTTTCCAAAAAGGGTCTGTAGAGTATTTGTTTAGGAAAGTTTCTGTCTTGCTAAGGACTGCTCTTTCCACAAACTCCACGCAGCAATGCATTAGGGAAATAGTTAGCAACACTGCAGCAAATGAAAGCTTCACTCATTCATTACTTTAGCCAGCACAGGAAGGATTTCTGTACAAGTAGACATAAAACAGTCCTCTAATTTACTGGTGCAATTTTCCAGAGTGTTGAGCACTCAGGGCTGTAGTAAAACATATGGTTTAAATGAAGCTTAGAAAACCATGGGAAGAGAACGTGGAGAGTCTCTGGGACAATCAGACCTCTTACTCAAACCATGTTTTCTCATCTGCTTTATTGCTTATTGCTTATCACTTTATATGGATTTTTGTGCTAGATACAAAAAACCCTCCTGTGTTAACATGTGCTTGATGTGTCTCATTTGAATGACTAGATGTACCAACATGTTCTGCACTGAAGGTCTTCATTCTCCTCTCTTGGGTGGTTCAGGGCAACAGGATGCTGCTGGGCTTTTGTTTGTGGCTGTATCTTCCTCTTGCCCTGTGTATCAAAAAGCATGGGGTTGAGTATCTTTTTAAACTGCCTTGCTTTGATGGGGAAAAGCCTAAGCCTGCAGAATTCAGCTTCATGCTGTGGCACAGAGTCAAGTGTATATTTGGAAATTTTGTTCCTCTTTGAAGTGGGTATAATTTTGCCTTACAACATAACTGGTTTTACTTGTATATCCCTTTGTACTGAAATAATTTGGTGGTCTCATGATATGCTAGTGTGACTTTAAGGAAAGGGACCAGACCTCTGCTATGGGGGTGCACTGTGAGTGTGCTCCATCTCCCATGACCAGAAGTGAGACATCTGTGAGGTACCAGTGTGGTTAGGTTGCCCATGTCTGCTTTAGAGCTTGAACTGCATGTGGGTTGGACTTCTACCTGTTTGGGTAAAAGCCAGAACTACCTTTCTGGATTTGCCTAAGCCCTTATAGTCTTCTCCTGCATTTTTGTTGGATACAGGATGTCAGGGTTTTAGGACTCTGGTTTTTTTGCTTGTTCTAGAAGGAAAGGTCTTGTCTGAGGTCCTTGGTCTGTGGCATATCTATGAGAAATTGGCCAGGAGGAAAAGAAGAGTGTGGAGCCAACATGATGCTTGCCTCATCTTTCACACAAAAAAGCTTCTCTTTGCAACTTGCATTTTGTGGAGTCTTCACCTCATATCGTGACAGCCTCGACCCTGCTTTCATTAAATGAGTGATTTCCTGATACCTCAAGAATGTATGTCTTTTTGACTAGCGAGCCTGTTGCCATGCTGATGGTTTGTATTTAGATCTGTGCTTCTTCAAAGATTATACATTATCTCATCCTATGAGGATGAGTAACAGTTATGGGGGTCAAGAAACTTATCTCCCTTATGTGGGTCTCACGTGGGTTAGCTTGCAGGGCTACAGCGAGACAGCAGGTGTGGGAGTACTGGATCAAAGACTGGAATGACACCTTCAGCACTGTTCCAGAATTGCAGAGGGAGGGGGACAGGATTTTGGCATGAACCTCTGCACTGAGCTTCTTGTCTGGACCGGCATGAAGATAGCCCGGAAAAAAGTAACATGAATAGAAAAGATGACTCTGCCTGATAGCCTGGAGCTGTGCTGTGGCTGGCAGCCAGCACTCGGTTCTGGAGCCTCACGCCTTCATGGTGAGATGAGTAGCTCGAGAGAGGACTCCTTCAACACCTGATCGGAGGGAAGCTCAGCGTCCAGGAGCCTCAACTCAGAGCGCCGAGAGCCACCGACGAAGCCTCAAGTCCTCGACAGGGCTTGCCCGGGGGCCGGCAGCTCAGCAGACACGAGGAGCTGACTCACAGGGGGCAGCGCCAGGAGAGGCGGCACCAGAACTGACCGGGTAAAAACTGCCCCAGGGAAAGCGGCGAACAGCGCGGGTCAAGGCAGTTGGCACGGGCAGGCGAGCGGGATGGGGAGCACTCGCCGTATGAGCAGGGCGGGTCTGGGAGCTCTGCTCTGCCTGCCTTGGCAGTGGTGAGTGTGGGCACTCAGACAGAGCTGATAGGAGAGGAGGATGCAGCTCTCGGTGAGCCCCAGTGGAGGTCCTCCTGCAGCAGGGGCTGAGCTGCGGGACGGTGACAATGGCTGAGAGGGGTCAGGGAGCTGAGAGGAAGCGGCACTGCTGCCTCAGGACCAGGCTGCGCGGGGGCCTCGAG
>JAOEHY010027604.1:2976-21027 GCA_025447955.1 Psilopsiagon aurifrons
GCTCAGCTCCAAGCACAGGAACAGGCCCAGTGCCTCCTTGATTTTCTTGGTGAGAAAAGGACTAAGCTTACTCAGGTGCCTAGGCATTGAGATCCAGAAGGTGATACAATCTTGTTTCTCCTGAGCAGTGGGCTTTAAGGCATTGGGTTCGCCTGCTGAATGTCTGAAAAAATTCAGTATGGCAGCCAGCTGAGATCAGACTATTTGCTTTGGTTTTTATTATGCTGGAAGATAGTAGAGAGGATGAAAGCATCTAGGATACTCTACTGGCTCAAACATGAAGGAGCAATGAAGAAAGCCTTCACAAAATGCATGGCAAGATGGTAGTCCTCTATATTCATCATCCACACTCCTGGTCTTTCTCACACCATGATCACTGTGTGATGAGGGTCCCAAGATTAGCGGGCTGTTTGACATAGGATACTTGTTAGTAATGGTGAAGGAAGACCTTGTTTTCAATAACCTCAGTGCTATCGGTTAACTCTGTGATAATTGCTATGGGTTATCTCTGTGATAATTCCTGCCTCAAGTCGTGGGTGCTGCATTTGGACCACAGCCCAGAATAATCTAGGCTTCTTAATCCTTTCCCTTCAAGGAAGCCTCTCCACAAGCCTTGGCATGTTGTCCCGAAAGGTAATTACTCTTGCTGTTAAACTTTTCTAGTTTGAACCTGCCAAAGAAGCATGGTGCTTCACCTCTGAGCTGTTATTTCCAACTGGGCTGGCTCAGGAAGCTGCTAACCTCTGGAATGCCACTACAATTTGCCAAGAGCAATGGACCCTGGCCAGTGCTGTGTGTCTGTTTTCTTTCTTATAGGCAATATCTTGGGGATAGATAAGAGATTGTGCTGTCTACACACCTCCTGTGACCCTATAGTGCCCTGAGAATGAAATCCTGGCTCTGCTCTAGCTCACATTCAAAACAACAGCAGAAAATAACTTCTACTTTCTTCACTTCTGTGGGCTCTGGCTCATGGTCAATGATAAGGAGAAATTGCTACAGCCGAGTGGCAAGCAAGCAAGCAACCCTGAAGAATGTCTCCTTTATCCCTCTGACCAGCAAAGGCTTAAACAGCAGTGCTGAACACCTGGTTGCTTGGACAGGGCTAAACCCATGCCAGAAGAAACCCTGCTGACAGTGAGGGAAAGAGGGAAGGAAGATAAGTTTTAGGGAAGGACCCTAAACCTCCATGTTGAATGGGCTATACTTTGCCTACCTCATGCAGGACGCAGTCCCTGGGTTGGTGCTTGCTGTTCTGTACATCATCCAGCTGCTGTAGATGCAAGACTTGACAAGGGGCAAACTAGGTCAACCTCAGCTATGCGTATTCTTCTCTGCTATGCACTTGACTGGCCTCCTTCCAGGCTGCCCAGTTAAGTTCCTCAAGTCCAGGTCCCATTTTCTCCAGTATTGCCTGCTTGACAAATATAGTCTCCCATTATAACTGTGTATTTTTTCCACTGAGAATTTCCTCCCAAGTTTTTTCTTAAAGGCAAGCCAGCAAATGTCACTATCCCAAGACAGATGTTCCCAGGGTTGCACATTTCCCTGTCACTCGCAGATGCTCCCGGTTTTTTATCACAGGAATTAGATAACCACGATCTCACAGACCTACATGTGCTCTTAATGCTCCATGGGAAACTCAGCTTAGAATGAGGATACCTGAAAGACGGTGATGTTACAAGCACATAACACTACCGCTAAAAGTTTGGTTATGATTAGGGATTATATAGTATATGATCCTCTGTCAATGGAATACTCTACCATGTCTCCCATTGCCTGATGTTTTAATTGAGACTCTAAGAACTCTAGAGCTGGTTTTCTTTTTAATTTTGGATTGACTTTTCCTAGATTTTTTTCCCCTCGTCTTTTCCCACACCTCAAATGGTTTTTATCTAGAAGCATCTGTCAAAATTGACCCAAATTCACTTGGATCATCATAAGTGAAGTTTTTCTTCTGCTCAAAAGTGTTACGCACAACCTTACCTCATAAGCTCAGGTTTGTAATAAGGCAATTCCAGTGAGTTTGTAGAATTCCACATTTATTTCCTCTTGTTACCATGGGAGTAAATATTATCCGCTTGAATGAAATGCAGTTCAAAACATGTTCTGCAGTGCTCAACTGTAGTTTCAAAGTCAAGCCTCACATGAAGCAAAAGTTTCTCTGAGCCAAAATGAGGTGCACTGTAATGCTGAAAGCTTCCTTGCTTCAGCTGCTTTACCAATTTCAAACATAGTAAATAATCTGTTGCATAGAAAGGTGTAAACTCCTGCTCTTTCTCCCTAAGCTGGCTGTGTAGGGCAAGGAAAGTTACTTTAAGTGAATGCACAAAGTCTGATTGTGATGCATGCACAGGAAACAGATTTGTTGAATGTGAAGAGGCAAACCTGCCATCTGATAGTAACTGGGCAGGTGGTGATTTGTGATTACTGTTCCCAAGTAGTTGAGAATTATGCACATCCTATTATGTTTGTTAACCCATCTGTCCTGCTTCCCTCCCACTCCCCTGCTTTTATTTTCCTATCTAAAGCTCTTAACTCTTTCTGTAAGAGGTTGTCATTTAGCCTGTATTTGTACAACTAATATTGCTGAATTATGTCACCAGTGTGTTCCCAGGTACATTCCATCTTAGTGTGTCCTCCTTGGCCCTGACTGATTGTGAGCAAATATTCAGTCTTTGGAAGAAGTGATTTTCTGTCACTTTGGTTGTACTGATTTGAGGAAGCAACCTGAATGGCTGGTTTATTTTCAAGATGAAAGCAATTTTGGAGCCACAGTTGTTCTTTGGGAGCAGGCTTTGGGGTTCAGGGAAGATCTCTATAAGGAAATAGCTTTACATATTGTTGATAATTGGTGTGTAATGTGGGGCTGGGGGTGAGTTGTATGGGGAGCCATTTGTTTGGAATATGCTTGGACAGCCAGTTTTGCTTCCACTAAAAGCAAAACTTTAAGGTCCCATGTATCGACTACCTGTGGGCAGTAGTAACAATATATGCTTATTCCAGTCTTTTGTTAACAACTCCCAATGCTACTATAGCAGTGGACCTACGATCAGAAAGATACGTGATAAAAGGCTGTGGATATGCAGCCTTTTATCTCTCATCATCTGGAAACCTGAGGTGGCCGCTTATGTCAATGTGGATAGGGAGGCCCAGGAGAGAAATAAGGTCAAAGCTTATTCAAAACTTAAAGGGAATAACAGTGTAGGATACAGGAAAATGCCAGGCCCAGGATCCAGCCAGAATTAAAGAGGCCAACTTTGTGCACAGTGTCTAAGCCATTAGCAACCAGCAGGGAAGAGCTCCTGAGGTAGGTTCAGACCTGGCATGAGGCAGCTCACAATTGGCTCAACTGTGTGCTGGTGCAGATGGTGGCAGCTGCTGTTGTTGAGGTTTCCTCAGCCCACTGTTATTACCTGTTGCCAAATAGAGGGGTGGAAAGAAAAGCAGAAAATGGTGTGGCTTTTCTAAGCCTCAGCCTTAAACCAACCTCACCCAATCATGATGCAGAAATTGGGACATGGCACTCAGGGCAGTGCATGCAAATAGTCTGAAATAGGATCAGCTCTTTTCTATCCTGCTCTTTTGCATTGATTTCCATGTTAGCTCTCATTTCTCCCTTGCCTGTGTTTTCCCTCAGTGTTTGACCTTTCCTCCCCAGTTCCCTGTCCTTTTCTATTCTAAGCCAATAAGAGGGAGCTCAGAGTTGATATGCAGGAATCCCTGGACACAGCTTTTTTTTTTCATCAGTAGTTAATTTTCCACTTCTTTTCTTTCCTTTGAGATTCAATACATCTACTTTCATGCTTCTGTGATTCAGTTTGTGGAGGAGACGGACAAGGAAATGCTGAATAAATCTGTTGCCTTCTCTCTCTCCCAATCCTTTATTCCCATTTTTGCATTGCTCCTTCTCCCTGTCTTTCTTTATCCACTGCTGTTTTCACATCTGGGGTTTTTTTTTGCTCCCTTGGACTCCAGCTTAGGACAATTACAGATGCTGAGAGGGAAGTCAGAGATAGTCATGTTTGGCTGACTGAAGCCGTTGTGGCTCTTGCCCTCCCAGACGTTCACTGTGTCCACTTAAAAAAGCTACCACATAGCTTCACTCAGAAGCTTTCTCTATCCTACAGCAGGCCAGTTCCTAAGGAGTATTCTGTGAAGGTTAGAGTGTTCTCCATAAATACCATCCCTTTCAAGGATTTCATCTCGATGATAGAAGGAAAAGTTTATTAGAGAGGAAAGGCTGCACGCAGTGGAAATGTATCTCCACCAGTAGAAAAATAGGAGGAGGGAGATGGGAGTGAAAGGGAGGGGCGGAAGGAGGGGAGAAAATGATCAACATGCCTCTCCTGAAGCATTAAGCTCAACCCTTTATGTCTAATTTATCACCTTCTCATATGCCCTGAAACTGAGTAAACACAGTTCCTTGGGCTACTACGTCCCTACTGTGTTCCCTGCTGTTCTTTTACTTGGTGCAGAAGCAGCAGTATTAGGAAATGGTCTGCTTAGTTTATTATCTAACAGAGAAAATTACCATCTCATTACCAATAGAGGGTTACTAGCTAGCTAAATGCTATTTTATACTAAACCCATGTTTGTAGCATCTGTGTTAAAATAGCTGAAGTCTCTGGCTAACAGTACCTGTCATGTCTGAGGGGAACACGTGTTGATTTCTGAGCAACTGTCTAGTTGTGTGATTTTTAGGAGGCATGTCTGAGGGAGCACATATGGGCAAGGAACTGCCAAATGTGTTTCAAAGTCGTCTGGGAGAAGTCTGCTCAGCAGCCAGACAGGACTCAGGCGCTGCATCCAAATAAAAGGAAGCAAATATCATTCAGATTATTAACCGAGCATGAGAAGATACAGGATTGTTTCACACATGTGCTAGAAAGATGTTTGGATACAGTAGTCCAAGTATCCCTCATTGGAGCCAATGATGATCAAATCCACGGGGACAGCACAATATGGCAAAGATTAACATTTGGGCTGTTCATGAGCTGATAACTTCTCTCATATTTCTCTGATTTCTCTGGTGGTCAGATGGCCTAAGAGGTCAAAATGTAGTTGTTGAAGTGTTGGCTCAAGCTAATACAAACTTCGCTGCTTTTTTAAAACCACAGAAAGGAAATTGATCTTACCCACCAACTGGTAGGAATATTCATAGCAGTCTCCTATCTACCATAGTGGGATGCTAATACTGTGTTTCATAGCATAAAGCAATCTCTCATCTCTTTGAAGAAGAGTTCATGTCTGATTTGGGTGAAATTTAACAGTGACTGCATTTGCAGGACAAAATCAGTTTGTGTGTGTATATATATATATGTATAATGGAAATAGATATCACTTGAGATTGTGAACTTCATAAGAAGAGTAGCAAACCCTGGACTGGCAAGACAGAGACTGCTATGATTGGCAGTAATGATGCTTCCGCTCAGACAGATCTGGTATGTCTCAATGCAAGATGAGTCCCAGCGATGAAAGAAAAACAACAAATCAACTGCGAGGTTTTATTGATAGTGATGTAGGGAAACTGAAAGTAAGCAAATATAACCTGACCAACCCAGCTAGGATGTTAAGATTCCTTACAAGCTTTTAACGGATTGTACAAATTAGAGACATGCAGGCTTGCTTTAGGGTGTAGGAGTAACAAAGGGATGCTAGTTAGGTTAGCTTAAGGATGTAGGAATAATAGGATGTAATTTATATTGCTTAAGGATGTAGAAGAAAGAAGATATGTATAGCATGGTTTAAGGCTGTAAAAGAAATAGGATGAAAACTAAGCACATGAAAAAAATTCCCTGAAGTATTGCAGAATGGTTTTCCAAAGGAAGAAATGATAGTAGCATCCGAACAATTCTCTGAACTAGGCAAGTCACTTTAAGCTCCTGTAGCATCTGGTATGCAGAGGTGGAAATGGGAAAAGATGATAATTAGCAGGCTTTGATTGATTTAGCCAGTATATATTTACTAGTTTAGTTTCTGACCTTTAAGAGTCTCCTGTGTGGTGGGGTTTTTTTTGCTGCATATGGTATGTAGTTATGTGTAATGTTATGGGTGAGAAATCAAGCACACAAAAGCCTAGAAAGTAAAAAAGTGATGATTTCTCTTGCAACATTAACTTAACTGTGTTAAAAATACGTATCAAAGGCCTGTTGAAAAATTGGAAATGGTTCAGATAGGAGCCCACTGGAATGATGCAAAGTTTGGAGATCTGCCTCAGAATGAAAGACCTAGGAAACAGTCTGTTTTAAAGAAGACTGATAAGGATCATCACCATATGCCCTGCTCACCTACTTTGGAAGATTTTGGCTATTCTGGCAGAGAAAAGGCTGACAAGACCTGACTTGCACAAAAGAAGGGCAAGGAGTAAGGCATTCAATGGTGAGGACAATTTTCCATTGGGATGGAACAACAGGAGAAATGGTAACTTGCCCATGTATCAGATTTTCAAATTAAGACTGGCCTCTGGTTTGAAAGATTGATTCTAGCTCGGACTCAGGCACTTCAATACAGAAATGTTTAGTTGAAATTCAATGGTCATTGCTAGATAATCAGTTAAAATCATAAGCTTTCCTTCTGTTCTTGATATATGAATTTGTGCTTTATGTGTATGGTAATTCAGGAATAATGTGGGTAGCTATCGAATTGGGAAGTTTTCTATTTTCTCACAAAGCTTGGCAAATTATTTTGTCTTCAGGGGTTAGGGGGAGGATGCACACATGAATATGTTCCTCCCTAGAGTCCTCTTTCCAGCACACCACCACTTCCAGAGCCTGGAACTGAATACCCGTACTTTCAGGACTCCCAGGAACATGTCTTGAACCAGAAGTAGTCACACACAGGACCTGGGCTGTAAAGAATCTTCCACTGGGGATGGGACAGCAGCACAACAGAAAGGTGGTGTGATGTCTAGGAGGAGCTGTGTCTCAAGCACTGGCGATAGTTTGTATGAAACATGCAGCTGTATCTCTAGAGAGTGGCTACCACAGAAGGTAGAAGGAAAGGTGGTCAGAAAATGAGGTTTGTTGTGTGAAAGGAAGCACAAGTACACCAGTGTTCATGCCAAGGTAGCAAAATTGGACAAGTGGAATTGGAGGTATGTTAGGGTACCATGAAGGAAAGACATAGACTTTGAGTGGTTGAGAAATGATGCTGAAATACATTTTTACATTAAGAAATAAGACGGGTAAGTGAATGGGTGGGTAAAAGTAGGAGGTTGTTGAAGAGTGTTATTAAAGGAATCGTGTTTTTCTACACAGAACTTGTCACTGAATTTAAAACAGATTAGTCTCTTGTTTCACCCTCTGGGTCCTGTGTGCTTCCAAGGTCTCTGCTACCTCAGCAGGAACCTTTCCAAATGCAGCTCATGCTCTGGGCCTTCAGAGGAGAGCCGCATTTTGCAAAATGATCCTCTTCTATTAAATTTCTGGCTTTCCCCTAGGTCTGTTACGTAGAGGTTCTTTCACGTAGAGGTTCTTTATTTTCCCACTCAGATCTGATGATGACCTGTACTGGAAAGAAATAAGTTTAGAGAAAGACACCCAGCAATGGAGAGAAAGCCCGGGCATGTGCCTGTCAACAGGAAAAGTGAAAGATCACTTGTGGAAGGAAAGCAAGTGCTTCCAAAATGAGGGCTGTGCTTTTAACAAGAGATGAATGGGACACATGATTCTTGCAGCCTTACTCAAGGGCTAAATCCTCAGGCTAAGAGAAAATGGAAATTACCTTTTCCTGTTTCAAATGTCTCTCTCCTGTATTGGAATAAAAGGTTAAAATACAATTTTCACAGCAGCAGCTTGAGGCACTACAGGGATTCATGGGAACTCTAGTTTTGGGCATCATTTTTTTCCTGCCTGCCATTCTGTCTTCTGATGCCTGTCCCATAACTCCAAAGACTAGCAGCTGGTGCTGCTCTTGGGCTGAGTCTGATCAGTCTGGCTGTCTTTACTCTGATGGATAAATCCTGGACCCATTTAAACTAGCTACCGTTAATGCTTTGGACCTGTCGTAGACATGCACAGTGATTTGGGGGACTTCTATCATCCTTCATTTTTTTTTTTAAAGCAGAGTCCCTAATTTTAGGATAGAAATGGTACTGTCTGTCACATTTATCCTTTTTGGCAGTGGTCTATAAATTAACATATAAGAATATGATCTCTTATCCCAAGGCTATTTCTACTTTCCTTACAAGTACTCTCTGCTGCAGAGGGACAGAATATGCCCAGCAGCTGAGCCAAGGGGGATGGTATGATTCCCTCCTCTCCTTTAGGAAAGAAATAAAAGACAAAAGGTAGGGGTCCCGAGAGGAGGGGGAAGGCTCTTTTTTCACTAGCACAGAAGGATTGGCATGTGAAATAAGCTTCCAGGGCAAAATCAGCTGTATCTGGGTGATAAGCCACCCAGCTAGTCAACTGGGAGGGTGTCCTGGAGAATAAAGGCCTTTCTAGTTTGGCATGCTGAGAGTCAGGGTGATGAAACAGCTGTCAGAGTTAATAACAAGCCCGTGCCATACCCAAACAGAGCTGGTAGGTTTGTAAGAAGTAAGACTGGTATGAATATGAGAAGTATAGGTGCTTCAACAGGGAAGAGAGGACTAGGTGGGGCTTGATAGAATACAGAGTTGAGAAGAGGAAATCTGAGTGTATGTATGGGGAGGTGAATGGGAGAGGAGAGAAAATATATAGTAAGATAGGATAAAACTTTACTGCAAGTACAGGTGATGCCAGTGTAAAGGAAAAGTAGAAAACATTCCCTTAGCTGTAACTAAGTATGGAGCTTCATTCCCTGCTTCCTTGGTTATTCATCGGTACCACCTCCACATGGCTCTGCTTGGTTCATAGAGCTCCTTTCCCTGTTGATGAGGAGGCAAAGGAGGATCTCGGCCTCTCCCTGCCCTGATGGTGCTCTCACCTTCTCTAGCTGTATCTCATTTGAGTGCAGCTATAGGACAGATCCTGCAAACGCAAATGTCACAAACCCTTGTCAGAAGAGGCTCGTATTACTTAATGTGTCTGCTCCAGAGTTACTACCTTTGGATTGAATCCTAAAGGCTTTATTCATTCAAAACTTTCAGCATCTTGGAATGATATTTTGCCTGAGTAGCAAACTGCAGGATTTTGCCCATTTTTCATCTCAAGTAATTCTACAGAAATGACATTATTTAGAGAGCTCAGCCATGGCTTGCATACATCCCTACCAGGGCTGTGATTTTTATCTACTCTTACCAAGGAACCATATCGGAGGATGGTAAAACTTGTAGAGGGGAAGTCTCCACAGGAAAACAAGAATCTGCAGAGAATGGTGATGGATTTTCCCTGCTTACAGTGGGCAGGTAATCCATGAGGCAGTCAGGCAAATAGCAACTTGGACATAAATTTGTATGTATTTTTTCTTTGCTTTTGACAGGAGTCCTTGTATTTACAGTATTAAATGAGTTTTCTGAATGCAGTCAGGTTGGAAGGAATCTGCAGTGCCTTCTCTAGCTGAATGGATGTGTAGCTTAAGTCCTTTAGTCAGCTGGAGAATTACCAAAGGAAGTGAGACAAGGACTTTGATAGCTCTGTATCCTGACTGGAACAGAGGGCAACATTGACTATTTCAGCAGAAATTGCAAGAACATGGAATAATCTACCAAAAAGACAGTTGCTGCTTGACTGGTGAAAGAGTTATGTGGACTAGTAAAAATGTCATCTCCCCTCTAATCTGAATGGGCATGCTTTTGCTGGTAACATCTAATATCCTTGTAATTTACTTGGTCCTTGGCTTTGTCCAGCAGCGAGTTCCAGAGATATTGCACTCAGAGCTGGCTTTTTTCATATCAGCTAAAAATCTTCTTAAACTTGTGAACTACTGAGAGTGTCAGGGAATTTGAAGAAGATGAAGGCTGGTGATACACCAGTTTGCTTTAATTGTCTTTCTTGATGGCTAGCCCCGGGAAAGGTGAGAAGTGGCTGATTATTCCCCTTTGCTCTAGTGGTTGAGGGCTTAGGCAAAAGGGTCAGCCTTTGATAAGCAAGTGTTGCCACTGCTTATTGTAGCTGCATCCCACAATAGCTACACTTGTGCAAGTGAGCCGTTTGGCAGGTCTCTACATAGGTTGCAGCAAGAGACCCGGCAACTGGGAGGCCCAGTAAAGGAGGAACTTTCATATTACACTGATTTACTGCTAACTACCAGGATGCAACAGTAAACTCTTTCACTCTCTTCACATTATTCTTATTTATACTTAACATCCAATACTTTGGCTGTCATTCTTTAATCAAGATTTCTTCTAGACCTGTCTGAATTGCTTGGGGAAAACCCCGGGTAAATATTGTTATTAGTTAAGTAATAAGACACAACAGGGTGTGAAATATTACCCTATAACTCATGCCTGCTCTATAGCAGCATGTTGAGTGGCACAAGGCCAAATGGCTTTGTGTGTTATTTTTTTAGTTAAATCAAATTAAAAAGACACCAGTGAAGTGTCTGTGGCTGTTTAAAACATGGCCATGATGGTAAGGGGAAGAAGGAAGAAGTTTAATTTAATGAAGTTGTGCTGTCAATTGCTCACTTTTCAATTTAGTGAATGGTGAAAAGTACTAAGTGGAGAGCCCAGGAGATAGGTGTCCTTCATTTGTCTAAAGGACAGATTGGACAGAAGCGGCAGCAGCATGAGCTCTGCCATCACTCTGTGGCAGCAGGCTTGCATGTTTCACCTCTGGTGGGTTAAAAGGGTCCATTTGCAAGACCCCATTCAAACTTTGCTCACTCCATGTGAGCTGCCATTAACTGTGACTTAATAAGACGCTTCCAGGGCCATAAGTTGCCTTGGGGGCATATGGAAAATTGGAAGACTGATTGAGGCTACCACTTATAAAAACCACCAGGCAGGTTTTCTGCTGATGACTTGAGATTCCAGTCTGTTTCCTGGGACCAGACTCAGCCTCTATATAAGTCAAATGGTGCTGTCTCATTTGTGCTCAAATGGCAGGGAAAAGACATCCTTAAATGAGTTAGCACAAAGACCAGTGTTGCACACTAAAGGACCTGTGTTAACTGCTTTCAAACTTGTTGGGCATTAGGAGTCACATCTACAACACTGTTTTCTAATTCAGCTTCATATACCACAGCGTGGAGTCTAAGCTGCGCAGGATGGGTGCTTTGGCTGGGGTTGTAGCGGCTGCACTTTGGCTGCAGAGATGAACTGGCCTCCTCTGAGCTCTCACTTCTGTTTTAGTTTAGAATGACCTTTTGATGAGTAAATGGGTCTCTATCTCTTGCTCTATTTCATAGCCCATTTGCTAGGGGCAGGAGACTGTTTCCAGGAAGCAGCAAGTGCCTCCTCTGTTGGCTAAATAATGTATGGGGCTTTTCAGGAACAAACTCCTTGCACTGAAAAGAAATTACTAGATTTTCCAATGATCTATTTTTCTTTGCTTGCTTTATACAGAGAGCTGCTGTTGTGTCCCTTACCTAAGGCCCATTAGCTACCCAGCAGCTTCAGATTCAGGCAGGCTAGAAATGTAGAGAACCATATAAAAAGTTACTCATAAATCCTTATTTGGTTCTTCCCATAGGCATTTTCCTTACATGCCCAGCATTTCTCACATGCTGGACTCCCTATGCAACAGGAGGCTTCCATTTGCTTTAGCCTTTAAAGATCCAAGCAGTTTATTTGTGGAGCTTGCTGCGCTGCTTTTTCTCTGATGTCAGGGGGAATCTAGCCTGGTAAGACTAGAGAAGGGTGTAGCCTTGATTTTCCCATTTCCATAGAAAATACCTTGCTGTACAAAAGAATATGAAGGCTAAAAAAGTGCTTTCTCATTGTGGTTTTAGCCTGGGACAATTCCCAAAGCAACACAGTGTCCTTTGCATGTGCTCACGTGTGTACGTTGGCTTGTAGTTAGAACAGAGATACATCAATATTCCTGATGACAATAAATACAGCTATTAGGATGCTTCTAGAGCTTATCTTAATTGGGTAACAGATGAGCAGGCGTATGTTGCTGTTGAATCCATCAGCATTAACTGGGCAGAGGTAAGTTTGATCAATACTGACACTTGAGTGCATGGGTAGCCACTGGAAAATATTAATTTACAATCATGACCGGCACCTCTCATTAACCAGAAATGTGTTAACCCTAATTGGTTCAACACGGCCCTGCTGCACTGCATCGTGCTGCTCACAGTCTGTCTTCTAGTGCCTGAGCCAGAGTTTTCTACTGATGGGAACTCAGTGGTGCTCAAGTTTGTGCTTTGGGTGGCCAAGCTGGCAGCTGTACTGCAGCATCCGTCAGGCCAGGAAGGTATCCAGTGCGCACCCACCTGGGTATACAGCCCATATGGCTGTGTAGACATGGAGAACTATGTATTTGTCTGTTCATACCTTATGGCCTACTTGAATAGGAGCAAAGCTGAGTAGGAGCGACACTAATTTACACCATCTGCAAGTGTGTGCCACAAATCTGTAAGCATTCATATGCCTTTGTGTCTGTGCATTTACTTGGTGGTTGCATACAGACTTGGACTGAGTACACTTGTGGTAGCATTAGGTTGCCCTCAGCACTGTCAGGGTATGTAAACACTGCTCTTAATGGCAAAACAGTATATAAATGTGTGTGTATGTGTATGGAATACTTATGAGGGTGTGTGAAAAATGTTTCTTGTTCTGTAATGCCAGCAATGGTAATTTGTTTTTTCTACCACAACAAAATCCTTGCCGCCATCCATTCAAAGCAGTCATCTTTGGCATGGGCCATAAATATGCATAGTGTATATACAAATATGAGCTGCAAGAGCTGAAATCGTCTTGTAATTAAGGTCCATGCCTGACAGTAAGGGAAGCTGAATTTCCTGGTAGAACTTTTGCGTTTGTGGAGATAAAACTGCTATCCACATCCACCAAGGAAAGAATGAGAAGTGATAGGCTTAAATTGCAGCAAGAAGATCTAGGTTACACATTAGGAATAACTTTCTAGCAGTAAGAATAGTTAAGCACTAAAATAGATTGCTTGAGAAGGGTATTGAATTTCTTCTTTGAAGTTTTCACAAAATAACCCCAAGTTGGATAAATATCTGTTGGGACTAGTTAAAGCCAGAAAATGGTCTTTATGTCTTTTGGAATGCTTTCCACTTATGTTTTCTCATGCCTTTAGGAGCACAGATGTGTCTCTGGTTCTTCAGCTGAATGTGGTTGGATGTCAGCATTGCTTATGCTTATAGCAACCTCATTTGCTATGAACTTATCTGTAAACTCAGCTGGCCTTAATCTCTGTCCTCTGTTTCAATGGTCAACCTTAAGCAATGGCCTTTGCCAGTCATAACTTGGTTGCCCTTCTGTGATATCCTGTGAGCTGCAATGAAAGATGCTGTGCAAAAGGAAGCAATTTCTTAGTCAAATGAATTTTGAGATCAAGAGAGCTTTTTTCTTTTCAAAACATTTTTGTACTTGAGGCTTCTCAACTCCTTAAACTTTCTTTCTTGTTTTCTTTTAGTAGCAAAGGGTATTATGAAGCTTTTAGTAAATATTCAATCCAAATATATCAACAAATGAGAATACTCAGTTCTTGTCCTGTTACCTGGACCATGCCCTAGATGCTTGGCTTCTAGTATGCTTCTGCTGATTGTCCAGTCCCTCCAGAGTCCCCAGCAATGGGAGGGCACTCACATATCTATACCACGATTATGTACTTCCCAAAGAATTTGACTTCAGAAGAGGAAAAAAAACCTATTACATCTATGTGATTTCATAGAATTATAAAGAGTTCTCTTCCCTTGCATGTACCTGAACTTTATGCTCTCATCCGAAGTTAAAAAGTTAAAATTGTTACCATCAAAGAGGACACTATATGGGGCTGCCTGAAACCCAGGGAATGTGAAGAAGCACAGCAACAGGTAAAGAAACGTATTCCAGTAGCTGATCATTTGTGTGTATAAATAATTCCAGTGAGTTTGTCTGAAAGATTTATTATTGGGCAAAAAGATTAAATGAAAAGGAACAACTGTTGGTTTGTTCGAATGCTTCCATAGTGAATGAGTTTGGCATTTGGAGATTGAGACACAATGGTCACTATTGCCCAGGTTACTCTCATGTGTGAAACGTGCCACAATTAAGCAAGCTAAACGGTTAAAGCCTCTTTGGTATGGAGGACAATGGCTGAAGTACAAATATAGGGAGGCCTGGCAGATTGATTATATCACACTCTCACTAACCCCCCAAGGCAAGCACCACGTGCTTACCATGGTGGAAGCAACCACCCAATGGCTGGAAACATACGCTGTGCCCCATGCCACTGCCCAAAACACTATCCTGGGCCTTGAGAAACAGATTTTATGGCAACATGGCATCCCAGAGATGTACTCATTTCTGGAAGAGCCTTATAGACATTTGGGCCAAAGAGCATGGCATTGACTGGGTATATCACATCCCCTAGCATGCACCAGCCTCTGGGAAAACCAAATGGTACAATGGGCTGTTAAAAACTACATTGAGATCAATGGGTGGTGGGACTTTCAAACATTGGGGTACACATTTACCAAAGGCCACTTGGTTGGTCAACACCAGAGGATCTGCCAACAGGGCTGGCTCAGCCCAGTCAGAATTTTTACATACTGTGGAGGGGGACAAAGTTCCTGTGGTGCACATAAAGAATTTGCTGGGGAAGACACTCTGGGTTATTCCTGCTTCAAGTAAAGGCAAATCCACTCGTGGGATTGCTTTTGTTCAGGGACCTGGACATACTTGGTGAGTAATGTGGGAAGATGGGGAAGTCCGATGTATACCTCAAGGGGATTTGATTTCAGGGGAAAACAGCCAATGAACTCAACTGTATGCTGTTGCTTGTTATGCAGCACTTTAATAGCCCACCAACTAGATGTCTTCAGGTCACCAGCCACTGGCCCTGACTTCCCTGTGACCATCATCCCAACAAAGGATGAACTTTGATGAAATCAGGTGAGTTCTGCAGTATCATCAGCAGGCAACGATCCAATACTGCACACAGCCTCTCCTGCTCTGAAAGACTGTTACAAGAGATGGAGCCTGACATCATGAACCGGGTGAATTCAGCAGCCTTGTAAGGATTGGTCCATGAACTAAGGAATGATATCTCTCTCTCTCTCTCTCTCTGTTTGGATGTGTGGGTGCATATACATATAGATATATGAGACAACAGTGATGATATATTGAAAAATGTGGGATCTAAGGATGATGTGAATGGTATGGAATAATATGGAATAAGGGGTGGATACTGTCCTGGGTTCAGCAGTAGCAGTCATTTTTCTCCTTCTTAGTAGCTGGTGCAGTGCTGTGTTTTTGACTTGCAGCCTGGGAACAGCGCTGATAACACCAATGTTTTCAGTTTCTGCTTAGAATGTTTAGTCTGACCAAGGACTTTCTGAGTCTCATGTTCTGTCAGGGAGGAAGGGAAGCCGAGAGGAAGCAGAAACAGGACACCTAATCGAAACTACCCAAAAAGGTATTCCACACCACAACACGTCATGCCCAGGTTGTAAAAAATAGGGGCAGAGACCTAGAAGAGGTGGGTTCACTGCTCGGTCGGGCTGGGTATCGGTTGTGGGTGGTGAGAGGTTGTATTCTTTTCCCTTGTTATCTCCCTTGTCATTATTATTATTGGTGGCAGCAGCAGTGGCTTGTGTTATACCTTAGTTACTGGAATGTTCTTATCTCAACCCATGGGAGTTACATTCTTTCGATTCTCCTCCTCATCCCTCTGTGAGAGGAGGGATGAAGGGGGGGAGTGAGTGAGCGGATGCATGATTCTGGGTTGCTGTCTGGGCTGAAACCACAACAGAATCTTGTATCTAACTCTTGCTGACCTGTAGCCTGGATACTTGGGTTTTGTAATACTGGTACCAACACTGTTTCTTAGAGCACCTTTCACAGAAGCACAATGGGGAGTTTTCTGACATTTTTCATTGGAGACTTTCAATTTGTTGAAATACAAGAATGACCTCATTAGGTTTAAATGTAACTTATGTTTGGAAGGGGGTTTTGGTCTCAGCTGTGGATTTTTGATGAAAGACCAGCTGGACCTGAGTATCAAACAGCATGGTGTCCAAGGGTTTAACTAAGGAAGCTGGAGCCTCTGTTCCAAGCAGCCATGGCTTTTCTCAGGTAAGCAGTTTGGGTTTGGGGTTTTTTTTGCCAGTTGAAGCTCTCTTAGTTTTGCTTGAGGGGGCCATTACACTTTGTGTTAACTGTCCCCATAGTCCTGAAGAGGGGAGGAAGTTAGTTGCATAGGCCCGCTGAAGCATTCACTTGGGATGTGGGAAATGGGAAACACAAGAACAAGAGCCTTGCCAATTCAGCCAGATGCCCACCTATTGGCTGAGCTTGAATCATTCTTTCTTGGTTTTGAAAAACAGTTTTACCAGGTCTTGGTCTTTTCCACTCCAGTAGTAATGACTCAATGATGTCTGACTCAGAAGCCAAGCAGCCCCAACCTGATGTGGAATATAAGCTGAGGTGTCTTCCCTGGTTGACTCTCGCTGCTCAAGTGGAAAGTTCCTCAGAATATGCGAAAGTCATAAAGTTTGCTGAGTTCATCTGTTCAGCTTCGCTCTGCCAGCACCCTCCTGACCATATCTGGATGCCTTATGCTGTCCAAAGAGATTTTGGTGGACAGTGTACATGAGATGGCAGTGATGGGAGTTGCATGTGAGTGTGATGTAGACCACCTATAGCTTTTTGGTTCTCATATACTACTCTATTCCTACAGAACACCGCAACTTGTCACAGGGAGACCATCCATGCTTTTTCAGGGGAACTCCAGAGGTTCTTAAGGGTCTGAGAGTGCTGCATTGTGTGTGTTAAGGCCACTCACATGATGCCCCATGGATGCTCTAAGATGGTCAGAGAGCTTGACATCGGAGGTGCTGGCAGGAAGGACTAAGAAAAATGCGGACACTGTGGCTTTGTCCTGAGCATGCCTTACCTCCAGCTGTATAATATATGATATGGAACGAAAAATTTTGGCAATCATCTGAGAGAAAAAAAGCATGGAAACAGCATTTTCTGGCTATCTCTAGCCTGTTATTCTCTTTCAGAGCAACGTTTACTTTAGAAACAGTTAAAGCAGACAAGGGGTTGGTGTTAGGGATATTGAGAAGGGAAGAGATAAAATCTCATGCAAACAAGTGTTGGCAGTCAATGGGATTGTACTTCCTTTTCGATGGGCTGGATCTGACATCATGTCTTACAAGCTTTGAGATTTATTACTGGTCTGACTTGATCTGTGACTCAAGATTTATGGCCGGGCTGAAACTGCCCAGAAATAGTGCTTCTCTCACTTTGTACCAGCACTAAATCTATTCAACAGAAAAATGCTCACTTGGTCAGGAATGCTTAAATGGAGAAGCTCGAATGGACAAGACTCAAACCAGGGAGCTCAATTATCTCAATGGTAGATGTTATAAAGTTCAAAGGAAAGCCCTGTGCCCACACAAGGGGAAATAGCCTGGCAGATAGCTCCCTGAAGGAGCTGCAGAGTGAGAGGAATCCCAAGTACTCAGAGCCAGGTAGAGCATTGCAAGGGTGTTCAAACCTTTCTGTGACATAGAAGAGCCATGGATGGCAGAGCTCAGAAGGCAGGGGGCTTGCCTTTCTAGCTCTTCTGATATGTTTATTATTAACTGGTCACCTGAAAGGATTTATTGTGGAGACATGAAAGCCGCTCTTCCATTGACCACAGTGCATCAAAAGCTCTTATCTAATGGACACCACACTGTTTATCTAATTTTCTCCCCAATTCCTCTTTATACAGGCTCAGAACTTTAATTCAGGTGTGACACAGATGCCCTAGAACTGACATTTCTGCATTTTACAATGCTTTCATTAGTGCTAGAGCTACAGAATTATGGACACCTTATTGATCAGTCCAGAAGCCCTTGTACACACCATCCTTTACAAAACAGACAGAGCACCCTCCTCTGTGATTCCAAACCTTCCATTCAAAGCAAAAATTGTCTTATGCAGTGTCATGGTTTAAGCCATAAATCAGCCACGCAGTTTGTTCACTCACTTCCCCCTTTTTCTTCCCTCTGCTCCTG